>JANAVB010027753.1:0-65000 GCA_029216955.1 Iris pallida
TGAGCTATGTGTAAGCTGCTGTCTCGAGCTATGATCAGTTGATCCCTCTCCGCCTTCAAGCGAGCCAACTCAGCCTCAACTTCTCGAATTTTATCATTTTGTTGATGAATTCTCATATTCGAGGTTTCATAGGCTTCCTCTGGCTATACCTGGGGCTTTGCTCCTGCCAAAAAAGCTTTTTCTTTGGCGACCTTTATGTTGTACTCATGGAGGGCTTCTGAAAGTCGTCTCCCGAGCGAGGTATTCAGCTGATAAAGCGTCATACTCCTCTTGGATGAGACTTTCAGTGGTTTCACTTGACAGCTTCAGATATTCTTTGATGGGCTGTTCAAGTCCCTCCATGACTTTCTCCAATGCCGCTGCTCTCGCTGCATCATTAAACATGGCGACATTTCTGATCGTAAGAGAGATAGACGTCTTAAGCTTTCATAATTGAGGCCCTTATTCAGGACCATCTTGAAAGCCGCTAGAGTCTTGTAAAAAGTCTCAGTATGAATCTCAACTAAGAGATTCATTTCTGCACTCGAGCTCGACGTTGCGGCGATGTCTATCAAATCTCTTCTTTGAAGACTAGGAGCAGATGTTGCCCTGGTAGCAGTCTGAGATGAAGACATTGTTGTCACTGCCACCATGGCCAACTGATTCCTAGGTGCTTCAGGAACAGTATCTTAAACATTTGTTACTCCAGCCGTTTTTGGAGCTAAAACTACTTGAGTTTCGATGGCGGTGATTAGTGTGGGTGGAATGGTAGTTGTGGCAGCTGACTCTGGCTCAGTCATTGTCTCTTCAGGAACTTGTACTGGATCGGTAGCAATAGAAGAGGATGCTATTACAACTTCCCCAGCTTCAGTTGATGACTTGAGTATGCCTTCATCATCTTCTTTAGCTACTGGCTCTGCAGAATCTTCAAGTATTTCAGTTGTAGTGAGTCCTTCTACAACTGATTCTTCGTTGAAGTTTAATTCTTCCTCAGTAGCCTCTTCATCATCTACAGTATGTTCTACTGCAGTTTGTTCTTTATCCTTGCCCTCAGCAGGAGAGGACAATTCTGGCTGAGCCTACACTTCTGGCTCTTGTTGTATCTCCGTAGATGGAGAACATTCTTCTGGAGCATCTTTTTCTTCTAAAGAGGAAGCCTCTTCTTCAGACTCCGCGTTTTCCTCATAAATATCTTCTTGAGGAGGAAAAAGAGCCACAAGCTTAGATGTAATGATGACACCTACAAAAAAATAATTAAACAAAATAAGTTAATATACAAAAATCATAATTTTGTATGGATTTTGTATAAATTATATTTACCTGGTGTAGGTGTAGGACGTGCCAGGTACGCATCATAATCCTTATTCCAATCCTCATCATCAAAATTAATAGCTGGCTCATCTGATGGGATGGGCTCTTGATCAACAATATGTACTGGAGCAACATCCTCAACAACTTGTGCCTTTTGTGGCAAAGTCAAATGAAGTGCCGAGCTGAGACGTCCCCGAGATAGGACTACCGCAGCTTCTGTTGGTGCTGCTGGTTGAGATGCTGAAGATCCTTCTCCCGGGTGAACTGAAAAAAATGCACCATGTTGCGGCTCATCCACCTGAGTGTCACTCTCCGGGGTAGTGGCTCTTGATCTAGAAGGTCTTTTGGTGGTAGCCTTCTTCTTCTTTTCTGGGGTCTTCTCTGGAAGAATAACAGCTGCACCTTGTTTCCATTTTTGGGACTTGCCAATAATGATAGGTTCTGCAGCTTTTTCTCCAACTCCCGTAGGGATAACTTCCAGATACTGATCTGGAACAGCCGTGTCGTCGGGTATGTCTGATGGTACCCTGACTGGCTCCTCAACATTTTCTTTCTTAGGCCATCTTAGACTACCTCTCAGATTGTAGCCATGGACGAAGGAGCGGATGGAAGCATAAAAGTGAGCATACGTATGAAGTATACGAAGCTCGGTGGTGCTGGTAGCAGTTGACACTTTGAATTTGGCACCGGTACAGGCAGTGCTAAAATATCTCCAACCTCTCGCACCATCAATCAGTTTCTCATAATGACGGAAACTGGTAGAGGGATTACCAACATAAAGTTGGTCATATCCAAATTAGTGAGCGAACCTACTTGGTAGATATGGTTCGAACGCACAACTGTCTTCATTTCTATACATCAGATGGGAGGGTCTGATTCACTGTAGCCATCTGAAAACTGGCGCAGACAATAAAGTTCTTCCTTCAACTTCATCTTCAAATTGAACGCCGAAGCAGTCGGCTGGAACTTGTGGCCGGGTACAAAAAGGTTCCATCCATAAGAATAATTCAATACTGCTCGAGTATCTGCCACTGTCGTGGCAGTCCATGTAGCTTTGCTGAACTTCTGAAGGAAGACCTCCGCATCATCTCCCGGGCCTGGTGGCAGCAAATTGCAGTTGTGGTGCAACATCCAGCCCATCAGGTAAGTGTAGGGCATTTTTACCCTAGGAAATATGTTCCGGTGAGGAGCATTGTTGATCAGCTCCTCACCAAAAGTCCTCAGACCTGCGTTTATTCGACACAACATTGCCGATAGCAAGTTGATTCTGATTTTAAATACCAAACGTACCGCTGGCCATAGCACGTTTCGGTGGATGCTATCGACTGTACCGGTCCCCGGTACAACCCATCTCCTCAACCATAGAGAAAGGAAGCCTGCCAGCAAGGCTTTCCTAGAGATCTTCTGGCTGCCATATCTGTGGAAGCTTAAGGCTTCGGTTCCGGCATGGAACTCCCCAGTCTTGGTGGACAAATATTTATCCGAAAATTTGTAGCCAACCATCATATCCCGTATTTTATCAGCATGGATTGTTGAACTAGTGTTGATGGTTGGATCTTTGTTCTTCTGAAATCTTTCTTTATCATCTTTGAATATTTTATCCTTGTGATAAAAGAGATATGTTGTCCACTTGTTGATGTATGCCAGATGAGATTTACTTTCATGCATAGTAGTGCAAATCATGTAATGGCACATCAACTCTTCATATACCTCAACCAATTGAGGGTTTTTCTCCCTGATTTCAGCAAGTTCCCGGTTGGAGGGACCATATTCTTCATATGGGAATTTCCCATTGGCAGCTTTGAGATGAATTGCATCTCGTAGAGTACGAGACCCATTTCACCTTTTGGGGTCGCAAGGGTTCCTGTTGAACTGATATATATCTCCATTAAGGCCATGAACAAGTTACTGTTCGGTGGTATACCCTGACTAGTGGAGGCCACTGCTTTATACAGACCGATGGATTCCAAATCTGTCTTGAAGTTTTTTATGATCCAAACACTAATTTGGATCCAGTTCTGGTTAAATAGAGTCAACCATCCCGGTAGCCTAGGGTTTGTCTGGGGATATAATACCGCAGCCCTTATGAACTTATTGATGAACATTTGGGTCTGCACTAGCTGAATCAGAGCAGAATCCTTACTCGGAGTAAATCCAGGCAAGAGACCAGAGAAAGAGACGACACCACCATTGGGAACACTGACATGATACCCCATATCGTTGGCACTATCCCTCTTGAAGATGATTCTACCCGGCCTTCCATGACTGCTAGGAGTCAAATTCCACAGCATCTGTCGGGGATGGGTAGCATGGATAAATGCAGACAAATGATAATCTCTATCCATGTCAGGGAGATACATTGCTCTATCTCCAAACTTGAACACCCAAGACTCCTTCTTGGGGTGTGTTTGTGACTTGAAGTCTATTGCATCCCCGAATAAGAAAGCTGGCTTTGCAAATTATTGGCCATCCAACGAGGTCAATAGTTCTCCATTTATCATGGACAATAGCATTCTGTCCCCTTGAGAAGATATCAGCTGTCGTCTCTCTGCAGGATATTCTGGATTTGACTGGGGAAACTCCACATGGGACAAGTTCTCCAAATAATTCGAGCCCACCATACCAGCTAATGAGCCAAATACTTCTGCGAGTTGGTGAATTTGCAAATCCACTGCCAAAAGAAAAAGAAAAATCAAGTTAGTGAAAATCTAATTTGAAATTTTTACGCAGATAATTTAGTCTAAGTTTTACGCATAAAGATTAAAGACTCTGACTATACAAAACTTTATGCTTATTAAAGTTGATAAAAACTTTTAAAGTGTACAAGTTCTGTGTTTTTTACGCAAAGTCTTTTTTGATTAAAATTTACGCCGGCATATGTTGATGTGAGCGTATTTTGGATTTTACGCTGACACGTATAGACGTGAGCGTAATTTGAATTTTACGCTGACATGTGTTGACGTGAGCGTATTCTAATTTTTACGCTGGCATATGTTGATGTGAGCGTATTTTGAAATTTACGCTGGCACGTATAGACGTGGGCGTATTTTTTTAATATTACGCTGGCACGTATAAACGTGGGCGTATGTTCTTAATTTTATGCTGACACGTATAACGTGGGCGTATTTAATTATCTCAGTTTCTACGCTGACATGTATAACATGGACGTGAAATGAAAAGCTAGGGTTTTCTTCTCCGACGAACTCGTGGCCGAAGTGCAGTGCTTTACCCTTCATTGCTGGAGCTACGGCGGGGTTGCTCTGTTGGGGAGTCGTTGATTATGGGACATGAGTTTTCGTGCGGTCGGCCGATGATGAATCGACTGGCTTCTTGCCCTTGCTGTCGGTGGTGGACTTCTTGGGGGCCATTGGATCGAAGCGAGAGTATGAAAGAGGAAGAAGATTAAAGAGAGATCGGGATTACGAAAGTCAAGTAAAGCTTTTTCTCTATTCGAAGAGCTCTATTTATAGAGAATTTTTGAATCGGTTCAAATTCTCAACTTTTACGCTGACTGTTGGATATTCCAACTTTTACGCGGGTGACCGTTGGATATCCCGAATTCTACGCTGACTGTTGAAATCCCAAAATTTACGCTTCTGTTCAAAGTATTTCAAATTTTGAAAATAATTTGAAAACTTTGAAGGGGGTCTTGTAGGAGCGTAAAAAGTACTTCAAAGACCAAGTCAAAGAAGTTGAGAACTTTACGCAATTCAAACTGAGTCAAACTCAGACTCTACGCAAGCTACTCTCTATGCATGTTATTCTCTACGCGAGAAGCTTTTACGCGAGGGTTATCCTCCACTTTTACGCCGGGGACAGACTGTCAGGCCGCATTTAATGCGAGTGATTTGATCTGACAGAATGATTTTCTAACAGCAGTACACAGAAGCCAAAGAGATCTTTTCACCAAACCCAATGCTTGTCGTTTAGTGTGCAGATGGGTTACTTTACGCTCAAAATATTGCTTCTTTTACGCACAATAGTTATTTCGAGCTTTTACGCTCAAGGCTATTGTGTGCGTAAAGTTTATTTGAGCTAATTTTACGCTCAAGGCTATTTCTAGTCACTTTACGCTGGGACTTTATTTTGGGCTATTTTTACACCCAGTCTGCTACTTTACGCAGGGAGTTTGTTTTGCGTCATTTTTACGTCCGAGCTTTCCTGACTACAGGATAACGTGGTTTGCTTACGTGGCTTTCATGCCACAATTATCGAAGAACGTGTGTACGTGCTCTCTCCATTTTGTTGAAGTAGTGGGACACGTGTCACCATGCGTAGAGATCAAAACTCTACATGGGACATGTGTCAACGTGCGTAGAGGATGATTTACATCGTGGGTGACAGTTACTTGCGTAGAGACCCAATTTTGTTACTTTTTACGCACAAAGAGTCAAGTCTATAAATAGACTTATTTTCAACACAGACAACATCAAGATATCAACAGAGAGACAGGAGAGGAGATTCTGAGAAAACTCATACTTCCAGAGTGATATTCCCAGAAGCATTTCTTCAACTTTTTCTCAAGTACAGGGTGATGTAACGCCCCAGTCCCAAAATACGTAGGACTAGGAACGTAGACATGCCAGCCGTATAATAAATATACGTAAGCTGTAAAATGCAGTAGAACTATAACTAATCTCATCCACACAAAATAAAAGAATAGAAGATCTCATATAATCAACTATGAAATTGTCATTTGGTACATGTAGTTGGGCGGAGACAAATCCACTACCAACTATGAAAAGAAATACATAACAAAAAAGATTTTGGCGGGCGAGGCGAAGACGATCTAAGCGCAATCATCCTCGAAGAAATAGAGATGGTCACATCTAGAGCTAGAGCACCTGCGAAAGACAATAGCACACACCTGGAGAGATAACCAGGTCCTCAGAGGGACGTAACAAGACACATAATATCATGCCATATAAACTGAATAAATACTGCTCAAATAAATAAGTCAATTGAATTTATAACATGGTCCAATACACACCTATTGAACGAGCGTACCATCTCTCCAACCAAACAAGGACAAGAGATGGTAAACTAATTCACGGTGACGTATCTTTCCATGCTATTAATCCAATATGGTATCCGGACCCTAACAAGGTTCAAACCTTCTCATCGAAGTAGTAAGTCACACCTACAACAAAACAAGGACAAGATGTGACAAACTAATCTGCGACAAGTTATTGTTCCAAGCCACGGTCAGATACAAGTACCCAAACCAAAAGTACTCGTACCTAACGGATAAGGTAGCCTACCATTCTAAGTGAAATGTAGTTAAGAACAATCCTTCCTGCACATGGGCCCTGGCTAAATAGGATCATGATAGTCCCCCCTTGGGGCACCAGAGGCCCCATCAGTAAGAGCATAACGTTCCGCAGAACGCCAGTGGCCGTCAGTAATCATGGGTCATCAACCCCGTATCTCCAGCGGAGAGTCCGGGTCACAAGGGAAGTGCATCGAAGCCCATACGCTAAGGAATTATCCTCCCCGCCCAATGCCTACTATGTTGTATCCACAACAGTAAACCTCTATAACAGCTAAGTTAAACGAGCATGCAACCTCTATTAGCAGTTATTCCTATCATACGGCTTGTACGTACTGGTGGCTAGCCAATCATGCACGTCCGTGTTCTATATGCGACACACAATTTCGTGGTACAATGTGTTATGGCCAATGAATGCAACACACAAGGTGGTCCCTTAAATCTAGGTTTAATGTGTAAGAAAAATAATACGTAACAGGAAATATAACTGAACAGTAAGTTCTAACAGGTTATGCCATTTATTACAGTTCATTTTGCATAAAGAAAAATAATAATGCATGAAATATGAGCTAAAATAGATAAACAGCAAATGACAAGGTGTCTTGCCTGGTATGACGTTTGGTGTGCTGCAATGATCAAGCTGACATAAACTGCGACTTCGGTGCAACAACTATACATAGTGACCTCGGGTGGTGGCACGGACAGTTCCATTGGGTCCAGAAGGGTCAAATTATTTAGGGTGGACATAAGGTGGTACGGATTTGGTGACAGAATGGGAATAAGAGGATCGGTTACGGACAGAAGAGAAATCAAAGAATAAAGGATAATAAGTTATAGAAGACTATTTATAATACTTGAAAACTAGTTTTTATGAGTCAAAAATAATTATCGCAAAAATACTTAAATTCAAGAAAATCGTTTTATTTTGGCCAAAAGTCTAAGTTTGTCAAAAAATTAAATTTCTAGGAAGAAACTAAATTTTTATTTGTCCAAAAATATTTTAATTAATTATATAAAATCTAGGAAAATATTTTAGGGCTACTGAGTTGTCAAACATAATTTTGAAAATGTTACTATCTAGTTATTTAATAAAAACAGATTATTATCAAAATGGTAATATTAATAACAGTACTTACAACAATATACATACCATATACACTATATATTATACTGTATACAAAATGAGTAAAAAAATATAACAAAAATTTATCAGTAGATTAAAAATAATAGTAATACTACAAATCAACACTGGTGCTCCTCTATCTTAAATAGAAGAACAACAATAAAAACTTATAATAATAATAATAATAAATAGTAATAATACTAATCCCAAAAAAATAACCTATCCAGCCCATTCTCTTTAACATTTAATACTACTACTACTACTACTACTACTACTACTACTACTACTACTACTACTACTACTACTACTACTACTACTAATAATAATAATAATAATAATAATAATAATAATAATAATTATAGTAATAGTAATAATAATAATAAATAAAACTAAAGAAACAACCATCAAAAAGAACTACTCAGCAAGCAGTGCTGAAGAAAGGGTTTATTCCGATAAAAAAATTATAGAGGAAGAGAGAAGAGTGAGGAACAATGGGATTTGAGAGAGAAAGGAAGGAATCGAGAGAGCGGAAAGATGGAGAGGAGTCGGGGCTCGGGAGAGGGGACAGTCGGCTCCGGCGAGCGCGTGGAGGGAAGCGGAGGATGCGGCTATGGCGGACGCGGGGGAGGACGAGGGCGGCGACGGGTCGACGCGTCGGCGGAGGAGGGAGACGGAGAAAGAGGAAGGGCGGCTGTTCCAGGCGGGAGACTGGGCGGTCGTCGGGACGGGATGCGACTGCGGGGGCTTCGGAAAGGCTGCAGCGCTGGGCTGAGGGTTGATCGGAGGGTTTTGGCGTTCGCCGGCGCTGACGCTGATGGTCGCACGGGCTCGCCGGCGGGCGCTGCGGCGGAAGAGACGATCGGAGAGGGGGCTCGGTGCGGGTGGTCAGCGGTGTTTCTTGGCACGTCAGCGGCCGGAGACGAGAAAGGAGAGCGAAGGGGTTTTGGTTCTGCGAGGCTGCACGCAATGGCTGGGTCGGGCACGGCGGACTGCATGGTGGCGCGAGCGGATTTGGCGGAAGGCGGTGCCGCGGGCTCGCGGCGACCGGAGAAGGTGAGTAGGGTTTGTGTGTGCTTTCGTTTTGGGATTTTTGGGTTTTCCGGCAGGCCGGTCCGGCTGTGGTGGTTTGGGATGGCGCCGTTGGTGGTGTTGGTAGAACAGGAGGTCGGAGAGGAAATTGCTGGTGGCGGTGGTTGTGTGACCGGTGGTGGTGGTCGTCTATGGAGTTTTAGGAGCGTGATGCCGGTAACTGATGGTGGTTGTTGTCTATTGCTGGCATGGTATTGGTGGGCGTGGGGGAAGTCGGTCTGTGGAGAAATAACATTGGCGAGGGTTGGCTCCGGTGAGGAGGTCTGTGACGGTGATGGAGTTTCGGTATTTGGGAGACTGGCCAGGGATGGCCAAAGTCGGAAGATCGGCACGAGATAGAAGTCATGAGGGTGGCGAGGCGGGTTGTTTACCGAGACGGCGGTGAACATGGAACGATAGGGTGGTAATGATAGGCTGGACATAGGATTAGGAATTCGATTGTGTCGGGATGTCGACACGGAGGGGATATATGTATATGTAATCTTTGGAATAAGACGGGGAGGGGACGCGGACACGGTGCACGCACGTTTGTGGTGGAATTTGTGGAGGAATATTGTGGAAAAAATATTGGAGGAGTACCTGCCTATTTATATGATATGGGAATTACCAATTGGATAGGATTAGGAAAAGACTTAAAACCCAAATTAGATAATTCAATCTATTTAATTCAAATCCAAATCCATATCCAAATCCAAATACAAATCCTATTTAAATTATATCCCTTTAGTTTAAAATCAAATCAAATAAATCAAATTTTAAATATATAACTATTTAAATAAATCCATAAATTCAAATCAAGATTTAAAATGGCCACAAAATTTTCAAATATGTTTTCCAAAAATACCAATAATAATAATTTTGAAAATAATAATTATTTTTAAATATCTTTTTGAATACTAAAATATTAATATTAATAAATTTCGAAAATAGAATTATATATACATTTAAATTAATGTATCTCATATGCAAGAAATATTTGCATAACATAAACTTTAAGTAAAATACAAATAATTATTATATATATTATTTGAACTATATAAAAATAAAGAAAAATGTTTTTTTCTAAAATATGTACGCTCATACATATTCGCACTCGTCGAGCAATTACGAAAAAAATAAAATTTTTTGCACGACGTACAATACGACTACGCGACGTACAATACAAAATTTTAAATCCGTACAAAAAGTTAATTAAAAAATTAGTAGAAATTTAGGGGTTTTACATCCTACCCAACTTAAAAGAATTTCGTCCTCGAAATTAAGAATTAGTAGGGGGTGAAAAGACACAAGGGGGTATCGATGGGGAACAATCGATAACAAAATCATGCCGTAAGAAATCGCGATCTAGATCATATAAAAATAATACGGTATGGTCACGGGTAATGAATGAGGGTCACGATTAAGAGAACGAAATAGATTCGCTTCAATTAAGCGATTAGAGGGTCTTGATAGGGCCGAGTAGTTAGGATGAAGATATAGCAACATCGAGTGATAATGGTCCTACTCGAGAGTAAGTTCTAGTACAACGCCTTCGTCCTTCTAAAATAGGTGAAGGCGAAAGCAATAAGGAGTTCAAAAGATGATATTATCGAGTACGAATACATGGTTCAAAGACGACCGAATAATTCAAAAGGAGTTGCCAAGGCAGTCGCGGATGGGACTCTAGAGGACAAGTTTAGCTATATCCCCATCCACGTAAAATAATAAACAAAAGCGAACCAAAGTGCACTCGGTTGATCAAACCATCATGCACCAGTTCTGATTAGACAATATGTTAGTGAGCACGCTCAATAGCATAAGTCATGAACAAACTCGATAAATGGATGAGTTTGCAAATCTAGATTATAGTAGCAACATTAGTCAATGTGGTAAAATATAGGCACGAGAGACTAAGATTGAAAGAAAGTAGAAATTGGTTCGAACTTCTAAAGGATATAAGTCTTGACATGTGATGGTCTTCATACAGTCATCCTATAGTCTTCTCGTCCAAGTCTTTGGGTGTCTAGATGGGTTAGGGTCCTCTAAAAATCTAAGTAAACTTACTAACATAGGTCACAAGGACAAAGGAATTGCTAGGTCATAAGGCATTCTACCCAACTTAAAAGAATTAAACTACGTGTGTTTGGGACATCTAACTAGTATGGTCAATCTCTAGCAAGCACGAAGGGAAGATAAGAATAATGATAGAAGGAATCAAGCAAGTTGCAATCGATGAGTCGGTCGAATATGGAATCAAGGAAAAGGTCAAGTATGTGGATGATACCCTAGACTTCTAATCCTATACGCAGGCTTGCTTGGTACGGTAAGGTAACCAAACAATTTATCTTGACCTGCATGGGCCGCCACAAAAACATGTAACGCCCCAGTCCCAAAATACGTAGGACTAGGAACGTAGATATGCCAGCCATATAATAAATATACGTAAGCTGTAAAATGCAGTAGAACTATAACTAATCTCATCCACACAAAATAAAAGAATAGAAGATCTCATATAATCAACTATGAAATTGTCATTTGGTACATGTAGTTGGGCGGAGACAAATCCACTACCAACTATGAAAAGAAATACATAACAAAAAAAATTTTTGGCGGGCGAGGCGAAGACGATCTAAGCGCAATCATCCTCGAAGAAATAGAGATGGTCACAACTAGAGCTAGAGCACCTGCGGAAGACAATAGCACACTCCTGGAGAGATAACCAGGTCCTCAGAGGGACGTAACAAGACACATAATATCATGCCATATAAACTGAATAAATACTACTCAAATAAGTAAGTCAATTGAATTTATAACATGGTCCAATACACACCTATTGAACGAGCGTACCATCTCTCCAACCAAACAAGGACAGGAGATGGTAAACTAATTCACGGTGACGTATCTTTCCATGCTATTAATCTAATATGGTATCCGGACCCCAACAAAGTTTACTACCTTCTCATCGAAGTAGTAAGTCACACTTACAACCAAATAAGGACAAGATGTGACGAAGTAATCCGCGACAAGTTATTGTTCCAAGCTACGGTCAGATACAAGTACCCAAACCAAAAGTACTCGTACCTAACGGATAAGGTAGCCTACCATTCTAAGTAAAATGTAGTTAAGAACAATCCTTCCTGCACATGGGCCCTGGCTAAATAGGATCGGCATAGTCTCCCCTTGGGGCACCAGAGGCCCCATCAGTAAGAGCATAACGTTCCGCAGAACGCCAGTGGCCGTCAGTAATCATGGGTCATCAACCCCGTATCTCCAGCAGAGAGTCCGGGTCACAAGGAAAGTGCATCGAAGCCCATACGCTAAGGAATTGTCCTCCCCGCCCAATGCCTACTATGTTGTATCCACAACAGTAAATCTCTATAACCGTAAAGTCAAACTAGCACGCAACCTCTATTAACGGTTATTCCTATCGTACGGCTTGTACGTACTGGTGGCCAGCCAATCATGCACGTCCATGTTCTATATGCGACACACAATTTCGTGGTACAACGTGTCAAGGCCAATGAATGCAACACAGAAGGTGGTCCCTTAAATCTAGGTTTAATGTGTAAGAAAAATAATACATAGCTGGAAATATAACTGAAAAATAAGTTCTAACAGGTTATGCCATGTATCACAGTTTATTTTGCATAAAAAAATAGTAATGCATGAAATATGAGCTAAAATAGATAAACAGCAAATGGCAAGGTGTCTTGCCTGGTAGGACGCCTGGTGTGCTGCAATGATCAAGCCGGCATGAACTGCGACTTCGGTGCAACAACTATACATGGTGACCTCGGGTGGTGGCACGGACAGTTCCATTGGGTCCAGAAGGATCAAATTAGTTAGGGTGGACATAAGGTGGTACGGATTTGGGGACAAAATAGGAATAAGTGGATCGGTTACGGACATGAGAGAAATCAAAGAATAAAGGATAATAAGTTATAGAAGACTATTTATAATACTTGAAAACTAGTTTTTATGAGTCAAAAATAATTATAGAAAAAATACTTAAATTCAAGAAAATCGTTTTATTTTGGCCAAAACTCTAAGTTTGTCAAAAAATAAAATTTCTAGGAAGAAACTAAATTTTTATTTGTCCAAAAATATTTTAATTAATTATATAAAATCTAGGAAAATATTTTAGGGCTACTTAGTTGTCAAACATAATTTTGAAAATGTTACTATCTAGTTATTTAATAAAAACAGACTATTATCAAAATGGTAATATTAATAACAGTACTTACAACAATATACATACCATATACACTATATATTATACTGTATACAAAATGAGTAAAAAATATAACAAAAATTTATCAGTAGATTAAAAATAATAGTAATACTATAAATCAACACTGGTGTTCCTCTATCTTAAATAGAAGAATAGCAATAAACACTTATAATAATAATAAATAGTAATAATACTAATCCCCAAAAAATAACCTATCCAGCCCATTCTCTTTAACATATAATAATAATAATAATAATAATAATAATAATAATAATAATAATAATAATAATAATAGTAATAATAATAATAAATAAAACTAAAGAAACAACCATAAAAAAGAACTACTCAGCAAGCAGTGCTGAAAAAAGGGTTTATTCTGATCAAAAAAATTTTGGAGGAAGAGAGAAGAGTGAGGAACAGAGGGATTTGAGAGAGAAAGGAAGGAATCGAGAGAGAGGGAAGATGGAGAGGAGTCGGGGGCTCAGGAGAGGGGACAGTCGGCTACGGCGGGCGCGCGGAGGGAAGTGGAGGATGCGGCTGTGGCGGATGCTGGGGAGGACGAGGGCGGCGATGGGTCGACGCGTCGGCGGAGGAGGGAGACAGAGGAAGAGGAAGGGCGGCTGTTCCAGGCGGAAGACTGGGCGGTCGCCAGGACGGGATGCGACTGCGGGGGCTTCAGGAAGGCTGCGGCGCTGGGCTGAGGGTTGATCGGAGGGTTTCGGCGTTCGTCGGCACTGGCGCTGATGGCCGCACGGGCTCGCCGGCGGGCGCTGCGCTGGAAGAGATGATCAAAGAGGGGGCTCGGTGCGGGTGGTCAGCGGTGCTTCTTGGCACGTCAGCGGCCGGAGACGGGAAAGGAGAGCGAAGGGGTTTTGGCTCTGTGGGGCTGCGCGCGATGGTTGGGTCGGGCACGTCGGACTGCATGGTGGCGCGAGCGGATTTGGCGGAGGGCGGTGCGGCGGTCTCACGGCGACCAGAGAAGGTGAGTAGGGTTTGTGTGTGCTTTCGTTTTGGGATTTTTGGGTTTTTCGGCGAGCCGGTCCTGCGGTGGTGGTTTGGGATGGCACCGTTGGTGGCGTTGGTAGAACAGGGGTTCGGAGAGGAAATTGCTGGTGGCGGTGGTTGTGTGCCCGGTGGTGGTGGTCGTCTATGGAGTTTTTGGAGCGTGACGCCGGTAACTGATGGTGGTTGTTGTCTATTGCTGGCATGGTATTGGTGGGCGTAGGGGAAGTCGGTCTGTGGAGAAATAACATTGGCGAGGGTTGGCTCCGGTGAGGAGGTCTGTGATGGTGATGGAGTTTGATATTTGGGAGACTGGCCAGGGATGGCCAAAGTCGGAAGATCGGCACGAGATAGAAGTCATGAGGGTGGCGAGGCGGGTTGTTTGCCAAGGCGATGGTGAACATAGAACGATGGGGTGGTGATGATAGGCTGGGACATAGGATTAGGAATTCGATTGTGTCGGGATGTCGACACGGAGGGGATATATGTATATGTAATCTATGGAATAAGACGGGGAGGGGACACGGACACGGTGCACGCACGTTTGTGGTAGAATTTGTGGAGGAATATTATGGAGAAAATATTGGAGGAGTACATGCCTATTTATAGGATGTGGAAATTCCCAATTGGATAGGATTAGAAAAAGATTTAAAACCCAAATTAGATAATTCAATCTATTTAATTCAAATCCAAATCCAAATCCAAATACAAATCCTATTTAAATTATATCCCTTTAGTTTAAAATCAAATCAAATAAATCAAATTTCAAATATTTAACTATTTAAATAAATCCATAAATTCAAATCAAGATTTAAAATGGCCACAAAATTTTCAAATATATTTTCCAAAAATGCCAATAATAATAATTTTGAAAATAATAATTATTTTTAAATATCTTTTTGAATACTAAAATATTAATATTAATAAATTTCGAAAATAGAATTATATATAAATTTAAATTAATGTATCTCATATGCAAGGAATATTTGCATAACATAAACTTTAAGTAAAATACAAATAATTATTATATATATTATTTGAACTATATAAAAATAAAGAAAAATGTTTTTTCTGAAATATGTACGCTCGTACATATTCGCACTCGTCGAGCAATTACGAAAAAAACAAAATTTCCCGCACGACGTACAATACGACTACGCGACGTACAATACAAAATTTTAAATTTGTACAAATTTTAATAATAAAAAATTAGTAGAAATTTAGGGGTTTTACAGGTGAAGCAAAGCAAGAAAGCATTCGACTGTGCCATCAGTGCTGTTGCTCGATACCTTTCCGGTGACTTAGTTCTTCCGATTGTTCTTCTTCTTCAAGCAGTTTTCTTCATCATCATCGTATGGTCCAAGGAACAAAGTGATCGCTCTCAGATCAAACTTCCATAGCAATACTTCCCAGAACAATTTGTACTTTTGTACTTTTATACTTTTTGTCCTTTTCTTTCAAAAACCAATTTTTAGGCATTTTGTTAAGTGAAACAACTATTATAGAACACTGACCTTGAGATTAAATTCTTTTGAACTAATATCCAAGTGGCTGTACGATGATGTACAATGATACTCCATTCTTATGGTGATAGTGTTCCAGTGTGATTTGGTTATGATGAGTTTTAAAACTCTTAATAGGTCCAAGCATAGTTATGCAGGGTTGAAACCTGTAACGCCCCAGTCCCAAAATACGTAGGACTAGGTACGTAGTCATGCCAGCCGTATACTAAATATATGTAAGCTGTAAAATACAATAAAACTATGACAACTAATCTCATCCATAAAATAAAAATAAATTTTTTATAAAATTAAGTAAGAATTTGTCATTTTACATGTAGTTGGGCGGAGACAAATCTACTACCAACTAATTAAAAGAAAATTAATACATGGCAAATGAAATGATTTGTCAAGAGTAGCAAAGAACGATCCAAGTCACGTCAACTTCGAAGGAATAGAGAAGATGACGACCACGGCTAGACACACCTGAAGAAATCACTAGGTCCTCAGAGGAACGTAACAAGATACAGGAAGAATATGCCATAAACTGAATATAAACTGCTCAATAATAATAAGTTAAATTGGATCATAAAATGTTCCAATACTTTACCCTCGAATTAGCGTACCATCCCCCAAACCAAACAAGGACAGGAGATGGCACCCTAATCCACGATGAAGTATCTTTCCATGTCATGAATCCAATATGGTATCTGGACCACAACAAGGTTAAGTACCTTCTCATTAAAGCAGTGAGCCACACCTACAACCAAACAAGGACAAGGTGCGGCAAACTATTTCGCGATAAGTTACTGTTCCAAGTCGCGATCAGGTATAAGTACCCAAACTAAAAGTACCTATACCTAACGGATAAGGTAGCCTAACCATTTCTAAGTGAATGCAGTTTAAGAACAACCCTCCAACGCATGAGTTCTCTGGCTAAAATAGGATCGGCATGGTCCCCCCTTGGGGCACCAGAGGTCCAGTAATGATGTAAGAGCATAACCCTTCGTCGAGCATCAGTAACCAGCAGTAAAATAAAGGATCGTCAACCGCATCTCCAGCGGAGCGTACAGTCACAAGGTAAAGTATATAGTAGCCCATAAGCTAAGAAAATATCCTCCCCACCCCATGCTTGTATGTTGTCTTCACAACACATAACCTCTATAACCGCTAAGTCAAACTAATCATGCCATACTATTAGCGGTTAATCCTATCGTACGGCTTATACATACCGGTGGCCAGCCAGCTATGCATGTCCGAGTTCTACATGCGACTCGCAACTTCGTGGTACAAATGTGCCAAGGCCTATGAATGCAACACAATCGAGGGTGGTCACTTAATCTAGGGTTAATGTACATAGAATTAAATAGAGAAATAATAGAGACATAATTAAATAGTAATTACATCTGAACATAATTTAAAAGGACAATTTTATATTGCAGAAATTTAAATAATAAGTAAATGCATAAAATATGAGCTAAAGTAAATAGACAGCAAATGGCAAGGTATCTTGTCTGGTGTTGCGCCCGGTGTGGTGCTATGATCAAGATGGCATGGAGTATAACTTCGGTGTGACAACTACACAAGACGGCCTCCGATGACGGCACAGACTGTTCCATCGGGTCCAGAATAATCAAGTTAGCTAGGGTCGTTGGGAGGATGTATAGAATTGGCAAGGGAATCGGAAAAAAAGGCTTAGTCATGGACAGGAGGATAGTCGATGGTAATTAGATAAATAACATATACTCTTTTTTTTTTAGAAATTATTTATAATATTTGAAAATTATATTTGTTAGTTAAAATAGTTTTAGATAATCTAAAAATTATTGCAAGACAAAACCTAATTTGTATCGAAATATAATTTGCAGGTCAAAAGCTACAGATAAGACACCATAAAATGATAATAATATATAATTTTATTCCAAAATAATGTTAGGAGAAAAGTATTAGAAAAATCAAAATCGTTTTTAAGCCAAAAATCTAAGTTTGTAAAAATACACTTTTTTTAGGTAGAAAGCTATATTTTGTTAGTTAAAAATAATGTAGATAATTATTTGAAAGTACTTAGAAAATTATTCTAAAATTTGGAACTATATTTTTCTTATTCAAAATATTTTATATACGTACATATGATCTAGAAAAGAAAAGAAACTAAATTTTGTCAAAAGTAATTTAGGTCAAAGAAAGAAAGAAATAAATATAAATAGGCTATAGATAAAATTACTTCTAAAACAAATATAGATATTTTTTTTGAAAATAAAAGAACAACTGAACGCAATAATATTTTGTTATAGAATATTTTTAGAAAATATTTAATCTATGTATATACTTAACACAAGGCCTATACTAATGATTATAGCTATGCATCACCATATAAAATAATAGTAATAACAACACTACTAAGTTTTTATATTAAAAAAACACTACTAAGTTCACACGCACCTACAATTTTTTGTACTGTATTGTACTATAACATTATATATAATTGTAATAAAAGTGATAACAACAACTCAAAAAGAAAAGAAAACAAAGAGAGTAAATAATAGCCATACTAATAAAGGCATGTCTTAACTATGCTCCGCTGTCTCTTCTCTCTTTGAGAAAAAGAGGGGACAACACATGAATTGGAATAAGAAATGAAGAGGAGGGAGAGAGAACCAGTGAGAATGGGGGGAAAGAAAGGCGCAAGCGAGAGAGAAGGAGAAGGTAGAGGAGGAGAGTAGCATCTCAGAAAGCTCACCGGTGTGTTCTTACTCGCGCGACCTGTTCGAGGCAGATCTGACTCACGGAGACGATCACCGCATGGGATCGACGTTTGGCATCGCTGGAGTTACCATGCCGTGGCGACGGAGTGGGAGAGCTCGGTGCTTCCTAGTCGGACACGGCGACGACTTGTGGCTTGGAGACGACTTGACGAGGCGGGCGACGGTGTGGAAGGAAGCGAACGGAGGTAAGTAGGGTGGTGGTGGTGTATTTCCTTCTCTATTTTTTGTTGTTGTGAGTTTTGGGTTTTGATATGTTCCGGCGAGTGGGCGCCGGCAACAGTGATGGTGGTGGTTTTGGTGACGGAAGTTTAGGTAGACATGATGTGGTCGGCCGAACTAGGTTGGGTTGTTGGTGGCGTAGATCCGTGGGTGTACTGGTGATGATAATGACGGTGGTGGTGGTCGAGTATTCCGGGCTACCGGGAATCGGGACAGAGGTGGGTGAAGAACAAATGGCAACTCTAAAGGGGGGTGAATAGAGTTTATAGCGATAATAGCCAATTAAAAAAATAAACTCTTTCACAATCTAAAATTAATCAGAGTAAATGCGAAAATAAATAAGGAGCAAGAAAGTATACGCAAACACAACCGATTTTAACCTGGTTTTCCTCGTGGAGGACTAGTCCAGGCCTGAGAACTCTAGCTCAGGATTAAATCCACTATTTGTGAAATAGTAGTTACACCCCGTGTCTTTTCTTCAGAAGAGCACATCAACTTTTTACAAAGGATCGCAGTGGCAATGCTTGGAATTTTCCAAGCGACTTCTTGAACTCTTGCACAAAACTCCTAACTGAAAGATGCTGAGCACTTGAGGCTTAGGAAGCTTGTGGCTAGTAGATGAAGAAGGGTATGGCTTGTATTGAGCTTGAGAGAGAAGAGAAGTGAAGATTGGATGATTAAAAATGAGAGAATTCATGGCCTATTTATAGGATACTAGTAGGCAGAATTCGACCAGAATTCTGGTAGAAATTTTTAAATATTTGGCCGTTGGACAACTAGCAACCAGCCAACCCTAAAAATTAGGGTGCTGATTTTTAGGGGACAGAGTTCGGCCCGAACTCTGTCTCCAGAGCACAGAATAGGTCTTAAGGTCCAATGGGCTTATTTGGATGTGTGGAGCTTATGGATTTTGGGTAGGTTATAGGTTAAGTCTCAAGAGCTCAGCACAACTCAGCTTACATCAGTCTAGACTCAATAAATTTATAAAATACAGACTCAAAAATGACTTGCATTTGCAAAACTGAGCTGTCGTCTGACTTGAGCTGGATGCAGTCTGCATGTGTCGTATTGAGTTATCACAAGTATTATTTAGTCAATTATATCAATATTTGGTTGACTGTGACTTTGTGTCAACAATCTTTCCCATATTGATAATTGACAAAATAATAATTGTATATTCAATATTCATACCTGGACACATTTAAAAACATAGCTCCCCCATAATCAGTGTCGAGCTTAAAAAAATACCTCCCCCGTAAACAATGCTGTGAATCTTGTTGGCCTGATAAGAACATTTCTTCCAAAAGCACAGATACAAAAAATAATATGGAATATACAAATATCTCCCCCTTTTGGCATTTAGCAATTAACAATAAACAATTAAGAACTGGCAAACACACCAAAAGATAGGAGAAGAAACTTCATATAAACTGATATAACGACTAAGAGTCACAACTCATAATAAGTCTAATACAATAAAAAGTGCATAAAAGTAACTAAAATCCAAAGTGCATAAAGAAACATAAGCTATGATCTTCAGAAGCAGCAGCAAATAGCAGTCCATATCCATCATCGAGCTCGTGAAGGCCCAGCGTCGTCTGATGGATCAGTAAAGGAACGACGAGGGTCCACGAAGGCTGCATCTGGATCCAAGTAGCGAATGACCCAAGGGTCATCGATACGATAGCCCTCACGACCGGGGTCCCGCTCCATAGGGATAGGCATGGAAGGATGGCAAGACATGGAGTACCGAATGTCGTGCAGCGAGTTGCTGATAGCACTCATCTGCAAGGTAGTCCGGTAATCCAGCTGAGTCCAGCGATCATCCTCCAAGGTGAAGCGATCGCGAAGCATGGTCTGAAGAGACTCGAGAGTAGCATGAGGAGGAGGATCCTGTCCCAAAGGAGGGGCATCGGGCTCATCATCAGAATGCTCAGACACAACTGGTGAGCCAACGGCCGCCTGAAGCCTCTTTGCCTTAGAGAGGAAGGCAGGGACATGTAAGAATGGACACTCATCAAGGGGTACATAAAACGCACGAAAGATCATAGAAAGGTATAATGCATAAACCAAAGATCTTGGTTTCTTCCTACAGTTAATCATCCAGTCCATCATGGTAGGTGGAAGATTAAAGGGAACATGAAAGTGGAGATGATATAATGCCGAGATTTCAAAATAAGTGACTTCATCGGTGGAACCCGCTTTGGGTAGAATGGTGTTGAAAATGATCCGATGAAGTTCATAGAAATAGGGATTGAGATATTTGGCCAAAAGCTTATGAGGACGTGTGTTCGGGGTATATAAGTCGTCCTTGAAGCTTTCAAGTGAAGACCCATCGGGAAATTGAAATGATCGAGCTTCAATAAGCTTTTTCCATGAGTTTGGCTCTTGGAGTTCAAAATATTCGGCCAATTCGAAATCGTCAAAAGAGATATCAATTCTCGCAACCCGTGAATAAATATGTGTATCATCATGGGTTAGGTTGCAGTAGAACATTTGAATAGCACTACGATAAATGACCGAATTTGTGGTAACAAGTTCATCAAGGCAAATGTCATGAAAAAGTGCATCATATTGAGAAAAAATAGTAAAGTTGATAGGGTGTCCCGCAAACACCGGACGTGTTCGAAAATCACTAAACCAAACATTTGATGCGTCGAGTGATACAAATATTCGATCGTCAAAAGTGTTTAGGTCAAGTGGACGTGGAGGACTGAACAACGGATGGATAGGTGGTTGTTGTTCAACGCGAGGAGGAGCATTCGACGAGGATTCTTCCTCAGTCCGAAGTCTCTTCCCGCGGTTGAACAAACGTGGATCCATGACACAATAAAGATAATGAAGGAAATTGAGATATAGAAAAGTATAGAATTATACCTCAAACTAGTGATGAACAATGAAGGAGAATTGAAAGAGAGGCCTTCTCCTTGAGTTTGGGAAAGAGATGAGCTCTAGAAGGGAGAAATTAGGGTTAGGGTTTTGAGAAAAAGGTTTTGGAGAAGTGGAAAAGGTGGCAATGGAGAAGAAGAGGGAGGAGAACCCGAAAATATGTGAAGGGTTCCAATTGATCGGAGCAAATAATGGCCATTGGATCAAAATAAGATCAGTGGCTGAGACTGTTCCAGGTTCTGGAACAGTCAGGCCGAATTCGGCCCGAACTCTGGTAAGGGCAGAGTTCGGCCCGAATTCCAAATTCTGGTCACAGAACAAGAATCAGGCTGATATAAAGAAAAACTGGTTAAGTTAGAAAGGCCAAAATGAATGTGAGTATAAATACAAGAAAAGATCCAAGTGATAAACAAAGAATGACAGAGAGTGAACTTGAAGCAACAATATGAAGTTGAAAAATTTGTATGTCAGCCAGTGATAAATAAAAATGAACCGTCTAATAAACAAGGAATTATATCATAATTCAATATTTTGAAGCTGCCATGGGTTAGCTGCAGGGGCCGGATCCCAGCTAGCGGTAGTCCTGAGGACTAGTGCACCATGTCGCTTAGGCTTTTACGTCTTATTGTCAGAAGGGCCCTTTCGTCTTGTACCCATAGCAAGTTCATCATAATAGAATCACGACATACTCGATATTTATGCAAGATTATTTTAATTTATAACAGCTTCATCCAAAATTCCAAGTTCACGACAAAGAAAATTGAAGTGCTCTTCGGATAATGGCTTTGTAAAAAAATCTGCTAACTGATGATCAGTGTCAATAAATTCTAAGTTAGTCGTGCCATTTTGCTGATGATCACGTAAAAAATGGTAACGTATTTCAATGTGCTTCGTACGTGAGTGACAAATAGGGTTCTTAGTGAGATTTATAGCACTAGTGTTGTCACAAAAGATTGGAATGTGCATGAAAGATAAGTTATAGTCTTCAAGGGTTTGCTTCATCCACAGAATTTGTGCACAACAACACCCAGCAGCGATGTATTCAGCTTCTGTTGTGGATAGTGCGACAGAATTCTGCTTCTTACTAAACCAAGAGACTAAAGCCTTTCCTAATAAATGACACGTACCGCTCGTACTTTTACGGTCGACCTTGCATCCAGTAAAATCAGCATCAGAGTAACCAATGAGGTCAAATGATGTTGGCTTGGGATACCATAGGCCCACTGTAACCGTACCCTTAAGGTATCAAAAGATACGCTTAACAGCGGTCATGTGTGATTCCTTAGGATTTCTTTGATATCTTGCACACAGGCAAACGCTAAACATAATATCAGGGCGACTAGCAGTAACATAGAGTAGACTGCCTATCATACCTCGATACTTACGTTGATCTACGGGTTTCCGCTATCATCTGGTTCAAGTTTGGTTGAAGTAGCCATTGGAGTGCTGATTGGTTTGACGTTGTCAAGGTCGAATTTCTTCAGCATGTCCTTTGTATACTTCGACTGACAGATGAAGGTTCTATTTGACATTTGTTGGACTTACAGCCCAAGAAAGTAGTTGAGCTCCCCCATCATGCTCATCTCAAACCCGGTCTGCATATACTTGGCAAAATCTTGACAAAGGATTTCATCAGTAGAACCAAATATAATATCATCTACGTATATTTGTACTAAAAGAATAGTATCTTTGAAAGATTTTATGAAAAGTGTGGTATCAATTTTCCCTTTCGAAAAACCTTTCTCAAGCACGAAATTGCTTAGCCGTTCATACCAAGCTCTAGGGGCTTGTTTGAGGCCATACAGCGCTTTCTTTAGCTTGAACACGTGGTCGAGAAATTTGTGATTTTCAAAACCAGGGGGTTGTTTTACATAAACTTCCTCCTTAATAAATCCATTCAAGAAAGCACTTTTAACATCCATTTGAAATAATTTGAAATTTTGAAAATTTGTAAATGCACAAAGCATCCGAATGGATTCCAATCTAGCAACAGGAGCATACGTCTCATCGTAGTCGATACCTTCCTCTCGGTTGTATCCTTGGGCTACTAGACGAGCTTTGTTGCGTGTGACTGAACCATCTTCATTTACTTTATTTCTAAAAACCCATTTAGTGCCAATGATCGAGTGATTGGCCGGTCTAGGAAAGAGTTCCCAAACTTGGCTCCTCTCAAATTGGTTGAGTTCCTCTTGCATAGCAGAAATCCAAAATTTATCATTAAAAGCATCTAAAATGTTTTTCGGCTCAATTTATGAAATAAAGGCAGTGCTAGCAATAGAGTCTCTTAATGATGATCTAGTAGTTACTCTACGTGAAACCTCACCTATTACCAAATTTTCTGGATGTGACGGCTTGAAAGAGAATTTCTTTGACAAGCCCTCCAGAGAATTGGTTTCGGTTGTGGTATTCATTGGAGTAGAAGTTGATGGCTCAACATCATCATCAAGAGTATCTGTTGCACTGTTATCTTCATCAAAAGTCACATTTGTAGACTCTTCCACAATTAATGAGCGTTTGTTAAAAACTCTATATCCCTTGCTCTTGGCAGCATAGCCAAGGAAAATACCATCGTCAGCTTTGGCATCAAATTTGCCTAAGTTGTCTTTGGTGTTAAGGATAAAGCATCTACAACCAAAAACTCCAAAATAAGAAATATTTGGGGTTCTCCCAAACCAAAGCTCATAGGGTGTTTTCTTCGTAATAGGACGAATAAGCACCCTATTTAAAATGTGGCATGCTGTACTGACATCTTCAGCCCAAAAGTATTTCAGAAGTGAAAACTTGTTCAACATGACTCTAGCCATATCGCCAAGAGTCTTATTCTTCCGCTCCACAACACCATTTTGTTGAGGAGTTCTTGGACAAGAAAACTTATGATCAAAATCATTAGAATCACAAAACTTTTTAAAATCAGAATTTTCGAATTCGCCTCCATGATCACTTCGGATTTGAATAATCATGTAGCCTTTTTCGTTTTGAACTTTCTTAACAAAAATCTTGAAAACCGAAATAGCATCACTTTTATTTGTAAGAAAGAAAATCCAAGTAAATCTAGGAAAGTCATCAACAATAACAAAGGCATAGAGTTTTCCACCAAGACTGGCTACTCTACTACGGCCAAATAAATCCATATGGAGTAGTTGCAGGGGTCTAGTAGTACTTACAGAGTTAATGGAATGAAATAAGGACTTGGTTGCCTTATTTAATTCACATTCGGCACATACCGTGTCCTTTTTGAATGTGATATCGGGCAAGCCTCTAACTAGCTTCTTGGTCAATAGCCTGGATATAGTATCCATATTGGCATGACCAAGACGCTGGTGCCATAGTAATCTTTCATCTTTATGAGCATATAGGCATCTACCTGCATTGTTAGTATCTCTAGACAAATAGAAAATATAAATGTTATCCTCTCTTATCCCTTCAAAAGCGATGTCTCCTGTTGACCTATCATAAATAAAACATTTATTTTGTCCAAATTTAATGTCATATCCATGGTCAGCAAAATGACTAATGCTGAGCAGGTTATGCTTTAACTCGGTCACTAGGCAGACATCCTTTATTACGGGAGAGTGAGGATGACCAATAATACCATTACCTATAATATAACCTTTTAGGTTGTTGCCGAAGGATACATATCCTTCTCTCTTCATCGATAGTGATGCGAAAAGATTTGCGTCGCCCGTCATATGCCGCGAGCATCCACTATCGAGAATCCACTTACTCTTAGTTGAGGAGGGAAGGTCTACCTACATCAAAAGTAGATGTGACCTTTGGTACCCAAGTTCTTGAGGGTCCTGAAAAGTTAGTTTTTGGAAACCATGCATATATCTTTCTATCTACTAATCTTCTAATTCTACATTGTGGTGAAATGTGTCCATGTAAACCATAATAAGTACATGTAGCATTCCTATTTATATTAGGAGCATGCTGATGATGTCTATAAGTAGAGTGATGAGGAGAAGTATGATGATATATAGAATTAGCATGGTGATGATGACTATGTATAGAGTGATATGGAGTGGCATGGTGATATTGTCTATATGGAGTAGCATGGTGATGATGTCTATATGTAGAGTGATGGTAGTGTTATTTTTGTGCAACATGGTGATGATTGTATCTATGTGTAGCATGATGATTTTGTGACATATGATAGTTATTTCTACGTGCATGTAGTTTGTGTGCTTTGTGAAAGTGTGTGTATATGTAAGCATGATTACGTGTTGCAGGTGGATGGCGTGGGTGACTAGTATGAGAAGTATCATGCTTTGTGTGTGTCTCTTGGATTTGAGGTTGAGCAACCTATTTTCCTAATTTAGTCTCTAGTTTCTTGTGTGTGTCTCTTGTGTCTACTCTTTTCTTCTGCGAGCTCCGTGTTGAGTACTATGATTTCTTGTGTTTGTTGTTCAATGCGTGCTTCGGCATCATGTAAGCTTATTTTAAGCTTAGATACCTCATCTGTTACATCCTTGGGTGAAGTGTCTCTAATGTTATCAAGCAGTAAAGAAAGTCTTTGAATTTTGACTTCATGACTTTTGATCTTTTCCTTGGCATGTTTATATTTACCAATGATCTTTCTATGATCATCAAGTAAATCGGTAAAAGCATCGCCAAGTTCATCAAAAGTGAAGTCATCAAGAGTTTCGTTTGATACCTTGTCGGATGTTGCCATTAGGCACACATTTGCAGTATCTTGAGGAGAATCCTTTTCTTCCTCGGAGTCACTAGCTTCGCTTTCATGCCAAATACTTGTGTTGGCATATTTCTTTGAGGAGGTCTTCTTGTATGGTTTCTCGTAGCGATTGCTCTTCTTTAAGTATGGACAGTCTTTTCGGACATGTCCCGTCTTCTTGCAACCGTAGCAGGTTGGCTCTTCTTCGTCGTCTTCTTGTGGTTCCTTCTTTCTTCGGTTAAAGCGAAGGAATTTCTTGAAGTTGCGGACAAGGAGAGCTTGATCATCACCTTCCGAGTTGTCGTCATCCGTCTCATCGGGGTCAGCCCTCCGTCGGTGAGCTTTGAGTGCGATCTCCTTAGCCTTAGGAGCAGGTTCTTCAAAGTCCTTGAGGTCAAGCTCATGCATCATCAGCTTTCCCATCAAGGTCTCCATGGATATGGTTGTGAGATCATTTCCTTCTATGATGGCTGTCACCTTAGGGTTCCAAATCTTTGGTAGCCCCCTAAGTACCTTGCGAATCTTCTCATGATTCGAATATTGTTTGCCGAGCGAAGACAGGGGGTTGATAATGTCGAGGAATCTTGTAAACATTTGCGTGATCGTCTCATTTGGCTTCATCTTGAAAGCCTCATATTCTTGAGTGAGACGGCTTATCTTTGATTTCTTGACTTGGGTGGTTCCTTCATGCGTCACTTCTAGAAGTCTCCATACTTCGTGAGAGGTGGTGCATGTAGAGACCCTGTTGAACTCATTCCTGTCTATAGCACAAAATAAAGCATTAATAGCTCTCGCGTCTAGACATGCCTGTTTTTTCTCCTCGTCAGAATATTTGTCATGTGATTTCTCAATGAGATCACCATTGACAACTATCCTGGCGGGCTTTTTATAACCGTCAGTGACGATAG
Source organism: Iris pallida (assembly GCA_029216955.1). Taxonomy (NCBI): domain Eukaryota; kingdom Viridiplantae; phylum Streptophyta; class Magnoliopsida; order Asparagales; family Iridaceae; genus Iris; species Iris pallida. The sequence goes on from JANAVB010027753.1 coordinate 26,936, forward strand.
TCCACAGGTCAAAGTCTAGCGACTTGAGATAAAAGCTCATCCTTGTTTTTCAATATGTGTAGTTAGTTCCATCAAATAGGGGAGGCCTATGAGTGGACTGTCCTTCATCGTGATTGGAAATCAAGGATTGTGTGGTTGCCATAGATCAGCTCTAGGATGTTAGTCCTTGTAGAGAGAACAGAGCTCTGATACCAATTGAAGAACAGATGACAACTCTAGAGGGGGGGTGAATAGAGTTTATAGCGATAATAGCCAATTAAAAAATAAACTCTTTTACAATCTAAAATTAATCAGAGTAAATGCGAAAATAAATAAGGAGCAAGAAAGCATACGCAAACACAGCCGATTTTAACCTGGTTTCCTTCGTGGAGGACTAGTCCAGGCCTGAGAACTCTAGCTCAGGATTAAATCCACTATTTGTGAAATAGTAGTTACACCCCGTGCCTTTTCTTTAGAAGAGCACGTTAACTTCTTACAAAGGATCGCAGTGGCGATGCTTGGAATTTTCCAAGCGACTTCTTGAACTCTTGCACAAAACTTCTAACTGAAAGATGATGAGCACTTGAGGCTTAGGGAGCTTGTGGCTAGTAGATGAAGAAGGGTATGGCTTGTATTGAGCTTTAGAGAGAAGAGAAGAGAAGATTGGATGATTGAAAATGAGAGAATTCATGGCCTATTTATATGATACTAGCAGGCAGAATTCGGCCAGAATTCTGGTAGGAATTTTTAAATATTTGGCCGTTCGACAACTAGCAACCAGCCAACCCTAAAAATTAGGGTACTAATTTTTAGGGGACAGAGTTCGGCCCGAACTCTGTGTGGAGGCAAAGTTCGGCCCGAACTCTGTCTCCAGAGCACAGAATAGGTCTTAAGGTCCAATGGGCTTATTTGGATATGTGGAGTTTATGGATTTTGGGTAGGTTATAGGTTAAATCTCAAGAGCTCAGCACAACTCAGCTTACATCAGTCTAGACTCAATAAATCTATAAAATACAGCCTCAAAAAATGACTTAAATTTGCAAAACTGAGCTGTCATCTGACTTGAGTTGGATGCAGTCTGCATGTGTCGTATTGAATTATCACAAGTATTATTTAGTCAATTCTATCAATATTTGGTTGATTGTGACTTTGTGTCAACAGTGGGCGGCAATGGCAGTTGAGGCACTGTCGTATGACAAGGAGTTGAGTTCTACGGCAATGGCGGTTGAGCGAGAGCAGAGGAGGAGGTGATGGCATTGGTGTGCTGCGGTAAGGCACGGCGGGAGTCTGGAAGGATTATTTAGGAGGTGGGGTGGTTTGGTTGTCGGGCTTAGAGTTAGGTCGAGAAGAGGTTCGGGTTATGTTAGGGACTGGATGTTTGCCGTGTCAGGATTGCCAACACAGAGGAGATGATGCAATGTATATGTATAAATATTATATTGGAAAGACATACGGGATCGGACCCGAGGCCATCACGACTGACACGGGAAGATTGGACACAGACACGATGCACGACACTTTTGTGGTGGAGAAAATTGGCTTATGGAATTTATAGGAAAAGAGCAAGGAGCCTCTCCTTATATAGGAGGTGGACTCCTAGATTGATATGGACTAGGAAATTCAAATTCCCTTTTGGATAATTCGTCTTTTTAATTTAAATCAAAAACAAAATCAGTTCGATAATTCATAATCCAATTTGTAACTAGATAAATCTTATCCATAGGTTTAAACTATTAAAATAAAATCAACATATCTAATCTAAATTTAAATTACTATAAATGATTAAACATTAATCCATAAATTTTGAAATATATTTATAATAAATATTAATAATAATTAATTTCAAAAATTATAATAAATATTTATATATTAATAGAAAATAATTTCAAAATGCCGTTTTATTTAAATTAAGATAAAAATAATTTTGAAAATTTAAAATATCTACATGAATTAAATTTCATGTACTCGTAACTTGCATGCAGTAATATAAAACATTTTTCTAGTAGTACAGAATATTTATAAAGAAAAATATCATTTATTTCCTATACTTGTATAACTAAAACGCCTTTTTTTATAATAAAGACATTAAATAAAAATTTTGACTAAATTTTGGCAGAAAATATTTATATACAAAATATTTACTGTATATGTATCTTGAAAACAAAAATATTTATTTCTACCTATAGTAAAACCTTTTTATATAAATATCAAATCATATCCGTATTTGAACTCGACGTACAAATACCATCATAAAACAAATATTAAAAAAATCATAGTAAAATTTTAGGGGATTTACATCATACCCAACTTACAAAAATTTTGTCCTCGAAATTAAGAAATAACTAGGGTATGTAGGGTTGAGAGGATAAAAGGATTTTCTCATAAGAAAACGGTATTGGAGAAGGAAACGTCGTATAATGAAATAGGCAATTTTAGGATATCACAATTTAGTTTACTAGGAAAACAAATCACGGTTATGGTTTAGAAGATAGTTAAGGGTATGTAACAACTAAAAGATCAAGATACGACGAATTAAAGAATAGTAAGGAATCGAGCAGATCAAGAGAAAATAATTTAGTCTTAGGAGATGTGGTTCCTTGAGAGAAAATTGTATGGTAGACGTATAGGTTGAGGGCACGATTAAGTGAACGATTGGTATCATTCTTAAATCCAAGTGATTAGGAGGTCACGATATTAGGTTTAGGGTCGATGAAAGGAGGAGTAGTTTAAGATGAGGATATAATCACATTAATTGGTCGGTGGCTAGCTACATTCGTGTATATATAATTATCTTGGCAATAAGTAGTAGGGCAAGTAAAGGGATATCAAGTACGAGCGTTTGTCTTTCTAAAATAGGTGAAAGACGAAACCAATAAGGAGCTCAAGGATGATAAAGTCGAATAAAAATACGGGTTCAAAGACGATTGAATAGTTCAAATGGGGTTGTCAAGGCAGACGCGGATAAGATCCTAAAGGACGAGTATATTTGTTTAGCTATATCTTAATCCACGTAGAGTAATCGTAGGTAGGGCGAACCAAAGTGCACTTGGTTGATCAGACCATCATGCACCGGTTCTGATTAGACAATAGGTTAGTGGGAGCTCTCCAATAAACATATGTCGTGAACAAGCTCGATAAAGAATAAGCTTGCAAAACTAGGCTATATTAGCAGCATTAGTCAAGCTAGTCCAAAATATAAGTACGGGAGATAATGATTGAAAGAAAGCATACTAGTTCAAGTTCCTTAAATTCTAAGTCTCGTCCGGTGTTTAGGCCTATATTGTCGTCCTACTGTCATTTGTCTAAGGCATTGGTCGACAAAATGGGTTAGGGTCCTCTGTACTTTATAGTCTATAGTCTAGGAAATCCTATTAGTATCCTCTTTAATGGGTCATAGGGTCAAAGGGAGTGTTAGGTCGTGAGGCATTATACCCAACTTACAAGAGTTAAACTAGTACACTACACAAAAATGGTCATTTGGTAACGGCAAAATTCTGTTCCAAATAATTTCAGGAACATCTATGTTCCGTGCCTATTTTTGGGCTGCCAATTTTTTTTGGAACGAAAATAAGATGTTCTAAAAAATGATTATTGGAACGCTTTAAATGTGTTCCAGTTTTGGAACACCAATAAAGCGTGCCTAAAAAATGTTTCAACTAATTTTTCCAGCACATGCTGGAACGACTAAAAAGTGTTCCAATTTTGAAACACCGGCAAAGTAATACTAATGAAGCAAAATTAGCCAAAGATAAATTGTTTCTAAAAAGTTCTTTTGGCTTCTTTTTCTGTCATTAGCCAAAATGTCTCAAGAACTAGAATATAAGAGAAATTTGTTGCTTATGTGAAATGATTTACATGCCAATTCTTGTGAATTGTTAACATGAAGCATACATTTCATTTCAAAATCATAGCATTCAAGAACATTCTTCCTCGTACAACAGTAAGGAATATAACAAGTCCTAGATAAAAAAATACATGTAAAAATAGACTTTGGGAACAGATCAATGGAGAACTTCTATGCCGCGGCCAAGCTGCCCTTATTTGTCCAGCTGCATTACAACTTCTCCCATAAATTTGTATCCTGAACCATCCTTTGCATAAAAATTAACAGGGGACCCATAAAACCCTCCAATTAGGGAGTAAGCCATGTTTGGGTTGCGCATGTCAAAGGCAGGATGACTCAATAAGCTCTGGACATTAGGCATATTTCCAAAAATATCTGACATTGCTTAAAGAGTAAACCATTTATATACCACCTGAAAGAAAGAAAAAAGAGAGAGAATAACATGGTTATATAACCAGCCTTTTTTATACTTTGAAAATCAAAAAAGAAAAAGAAAACAAAACGACTAGGTGGAATAATTCGAATCTTAGATATATGGATGAGTAGGGTGTTACAAGAAAGTCATGTGACCACTTCTTATAAAAGTCAGCAAGAATCTCATCACGAACTTGACCAGGATTTTGAGCTATGGCTTGTAGAGCAGAAAATTGATCCGTTATGTTTGTGGTAGAATTGTACTCATGCAATGCAAGATTTGTCAGCTCTGGATCGTCCATTGATGCTAGATAAACTGTATGAAGAGAATGGTAGAAGGGAAATGTGCGTCAATCATTTTGTAGATATCCTTCAGTCTTAAGATGCTACAAAATTATTACCATGAGCTGTGTTCTTCAAAGCCCGTTGCGCCAAATTCTGATGGTTGAAAACATAAGGCTCTGAGCTTCTATTTTCTGTTACCTGCCAACAGAGGAAATGCAATTTTAACTATATATTTCCAAAGTCGAAAGTAATCAGTGACCCATAATTGTACAAACTGCCAATTGTCACCAAGAGTAACAGGAGGCATTTTGCTCATAACAAAAAAAAGAGCTACTTATTTCTATGCAGGGTGACTGACTGATGTCATAATGAACCAAAGCCAAAGGTTCCTATGCATGCTACTTAGTTTTTTATAACATAGAAGTGTATTCCTATCCACCAAATTAATGTGCCTCATCTGCAAAGTCACTAGTAACTAAAAATCTTGCAGCTATAATAACCCAAACTGCTTGCAAGAAAGATGGTTATTGGCCAATAACCCTCAGTTTATTAATGCAAATGCTCAGTGATTTACTATACGATTGAGTGAATGTAAAAAGAAAAAACACACCAAACTGACTTTTGCATATTCACATCTTTCCACCAAAAATAGGACAGACATGCTATCTTCCAAAACCCTATCTATATTTTATACAAATAAGTATTAAGAAGTAGAGTTGACTGTGCCATGCAACATATGAATTTTTTTACTTTTTTTATAGACAAAATAATAATAATACCTCATGTTTGATACGACAATATACAATAAGTTATATTTCCCTAGTTCTTTCAGGCAACTAAACTGAAGAGTACGCATGAGAAAATTAATCTGGGAAAAGGACCCTTTCCCAAACATATATGAAATTTGTGTATCTGTGTTCCTCGCATAAAACTTGACATAAGAACACAAAGGAAAACTTACAGTGGAAATGATCTCATTCTTAAGTTGAAGTGCAAGCTGCTTCTTGATAAAACTGCGAACAGAATGAACAACATCAGTGTCTACAACTTTCATCATGTCCATAATATCGTCTTCACCAGGGAATGTAACTGACTTTGCTATAAATTCCTGATGTGGCAGAGCAAATCAACGGTTACGTACAAAATACATTTAACCGAAATAAAAAGATAAGATGAATAAAGCACATACTTTATCCAAGCTTGTATCTTCAGTATGCTTCTAATTCCATCCACAAACATTGGGTTAAGAGCTAATGGAATGTTTTTCTGGTAAACAGATAATGATTGAGCATCAATTTCCTTGCCAAAACTTGGCCTGCCTCCCATCGGTTGAACCCGTCAGAATCATGTGCAATTTCTCAAAAATAGATCACTTTCTGTAAGATCAGAGTCCAGACGGATGGGAGCACTGTAACCACGTAAGGGGGAAGAAACTGGTTGCTCGGCTATGTCAGAGAACACAAATCCTTCTTCCTTCTTTGTTACTCTGAGGACTGTTATAATGACTGGTTCATCACTTATTGCAACTGTCTGCAGCTGTCCATCATTATAAACTGTGGTAAGGGGTATGTCCTTTCCACTTGAATCAAGGAGTCAAACGGAAACTGGTACAAACATGGGTTCTTTCACTGGTTGCCCATGGGTTGTTGGTACCTCTTGACTGAACTTCAAAGAATATGCCAGAGTTTCAGGATTACAAGATGTTGTGACTTTAAGACGAGGAGTTCCTGCATACAAGTACCATAACAAGAAATTAGCAAAATCTGCTCCATTTGCATCTCATATAGCAGCAAAGAAATCTTCACAAGTTACTGCTTGTCCATCATGTCTTTTGAAATAAATATCCCTCCCCTTTCTGAACCCTGAACTTCCAAGCAAGGTATTGTACATTCTAACAACTTAAGCTCTCTTTTCATACACCGTGACATTATAGAAGTTGCCCATCTTAATATATGAATGAGGGCGAACAGGGTGAGCCATGGGGTCAGCATCCTGAGGAAATTGGTAGCTTCTTAGTTTGAAACATCGGATATCCTCTTAACAGTACGGCTACCCATGTCGGATGAGAACTCCTGATCCCTACAGACAGTAAGGCCTTCTTTAAGAATAAGTTGGAACCAATCTCGACAAGTCACCCTGTTGCCAGTCCAGTTGTGGAAATACTCATGACCAATCACTCCTAAAATTGCAGTATAGACCATATATGTAGCAGTTTCTGGAGATGCCAACACAAGCTTAGAATTGAATATATTCAAGCTTTTGTTTCCATGGCTCCCATATTAAAATCAGAAACTGCTACAATGTTAAATAAATCAAGATCATACTCAAGTCCAAAGACTTCCTCGTCCTATTTCATTGCTTCCTTAAGAGAGTACATTGCATGGGCTATCTTTGGTACATCTTGTGATAGTCTCCAGATTCTCAAGACAACTGTTCGGCCAGAACAAGCACAAATGTGTCATCTCTGCTTTCTAACTGTCCAGCTACTAACGCAAATAAATAGCTAGGTTTTTTAAATGGATCCTCCCAAAGAGCATCGTGCTTTCCACCCTGAAGGTCACCCTGAATGGCTTCATGACTTGGAAATGTCCGGATTCAAATGATGGATACATAAAAGATAGTCTGTCATTTTAACAATAGAATAGTTGAATAATTGTATTGCAAATAATGATACATAAATTCATTTCTAGAATGGTGAGAAGCTAATGTGAAAAATAAAGAGAGTTTGTTCTAACCATGGAAAGTGAGCTACTAGCTCAAAGACACAGGCTGCCTTAACTACTTCACCTTGGCCTTCAAGGCTTTTTTTTCTCCTCAACAGGAAATCACCTTCTTGCCTACTCCACACCAGTCTTCAAACCAAAGCACTGCCTGTCTTGTCGAACACTACCAGAATAAGTCATTTTAGCGACGCCTAAAGACGTCGCTAAAACGACAAATTACGTTGCTAAAAATATTTACCGACGTTTTGGACTTGTCGCGGAAACGTAACTCGCTGATCTTTAAAACATCGCCGAACGTCACAAATACCGACGTTTACCGACGTATATTTATGTCGGTATATCCTGGGATATTACCGACGTCTACCGTCGTTTCGTCGGTGGATTAGCGATGTGTTGAAAGTCGCTACACGTCGGTAAAATCCTGGGAACTTACCGACGTTTACCGTCGTTTAAAATGTCACTAAATGTCGGTAATTTCTGGGATTATTACCGACATTCACCGACTTTTACCGACGGTCTCCGACGTATATGGACGTCGGTAAACGTTGGTACCCTGGAAAATTTTGCAGATTTACCAACGTTTACCGATGCAAACGTACGTCAGTGGACGTCGGTAAACGTCGATAAACGTCGCTAAATCTGTAAAAAAATAAAATAAATAAAATACAAAATGTTCTTTTCTCCCTGCAGTTTAAAAAGATAACCATAAAGACACAGTATAAAAGATATCCTTTTCTCCCTGGGTTCGCCACCCCTTCGGTGGAACACTCAACACCGGTAAACATAAACCACAGAAGCACATTAACATCCAACTGAAATGAATAATAACATAAACAACAGTATAACACAATGTAGCAGGCAACAAATAGAATGGGATCCAACAAATAGAATAGGATCCAACAAATAGAATAGGCACAACCAACAAGTATCCAAATAACCAAGTCTACACCAAATAACAAAGTCTACAACCAAATAACCAAAGTCTACACACAACCAACAAATAGAATAGGATCCAACAAATATGATCCAAACATCCAAGTCTACACAACCAACAAATATCCAAGTCACAAACAAAGGATCAAACAAACACAAACAAACAGTCCCAACTAGGACTACTAGGGATCTGGTGCAGGAGGGGCACCGCCGCGACGAAGGGATAAGAACAATTCATACTCCTCAAGTGAAATCGATACCGATGGAGCAGGCAGTGACGTCGGTGGAGTCGGTGTCGATGAAGAAGGTGGTGGAGGCGGCGGAGTCGACGACGTTGAAAGCGCACCTGGAGGACCAGCATGCTCCAACGCTGTAAGTTGCTGGTTGTATGAATCCATGGTAGATAACAGTCTATCACTGCTTTGGACCATCGAATCCGTCATCAATCTCAGCCTATCGGTCATGGTCACCTGTATTGTCTGCAGCTCCATCACCGTGCGCTCTAACGCTGCGCTCTGTCCTCTCAGTCGTCTCCATGAGCTCCATAATGCTGCGGTCGAGCGCATCCAATCGTGCTAGCAGCACAAGATCGTCCGTAGGGTGCTGAGACTGCTCTTCGATCCGTCGTAGCAGGTCGTCACGGAGAGACTCCATCATCTGGTAGACTCGGGCAGACTCCTGGGACGGCTGTGGACCATGCACACTAGCAGGAGATGCCCTAGAGGACTGGATCGCAACTAGGGTGCCATAGGATTCTGTACCGTAGTATGTACCCCTATGAAGTCCACCAGCGGCGGTCATCCACAGCTCGTCCGCCGACGGAGCTTGAGTGGGCTGCGAGGAAGTACCGGCCTCTCCTGTATTAGGTGTACTAGCAGTCGCCCGTTCCTGCAGCCTCTGATACTCGGCCTAGAAAGTATGGATAGTACTCTATAATTTCTAATTTCTAATTAATATACTTATTATTACTAACTACATGAATATTTATTTGCATCATATTTACTAAGTTATATTAAAATTGACACGAAGTATTAAATTAAGATAACGTATTGTAATACTTACATAGGTCTGCTCGGCCCTCTCGTCAAAAAGGCCTTCACTCTTCCGATGGGTGGCCAGAAAGACGGTCACCATGTCGGCATTACCGACCTTCCTTACCTGTAATTAAATATATTATCTTAGTAATAATTTATCGGTTTTGTATTAAAATAATATTTCTAAAAGAGAAAGACATACCAGACGACGGAAATGTTCCATCATCGGAATCGACCCACCGTACCACTTCGAGGCATGTTGCCTAGCCACCTTGGCCTTCTTCGACTTCTCCTTGTACCTTGGCTCATCGAATCGAGCCTTCATCGTATTCCACTGATCAGGGGTGATCCAACCTTGGATCGGCTTTCCGGCACGATCACGATCCTTCTGATCATTAGTAGCGTCGCGGATCAGCTTGGTAGCGACGGCAGGAAACATCCCCTCGATAAGTTTGGCCCGGTGCGGTGGATAGAAAAATATATCCTAGAAGAGCGCAAACCAAATATTTATCAGTTATATATAATATGAATTAATTATACGATTCATATTAAAAGTAAATCTATTTTAACCTTGAAGCGCGAAAACCAATAGTTCTTCCTTTCGTCTGGAGCATCAGAGTAGTTAATCCAAGGACCACCATAATTATGCCTCAGCATGTGGCCTAGGCGTCTCTGTACCTCGGGGGGACGATATCTATACAGACATATTATATTCATGAAAAAAGTTAATTTATGATAAAAACAGAAAAAAAATTATGAACCAAAACACCTACTTTGTACCGTCGGCCCAGATCTCCGTCCTCCTCTCCTCCGGAGGTGCGCACGCATCATCTGCATGATGCTGGTCGGCCGTCGGAGCAGCCTCCGCTATCTGCTCATCCGTCTCCATCGTCGTATTAGCAGTAGGAACGCTAGACGGGCGAGCACTCTCATTAGGCCTGGAACTACTCGTCCCAGGAGATATGCCACGTGACGTCGTCCCAGCAGGCCCAGCTACTGTCCGATATGGAGGAGTAATCGACGGCGAGGATCCAGAGCCGGTACCTGTAGGAGGTACGAAAGAAAACCCCGTCCTCTAGCAGTACCTGTAGGAAATACCGGAGGATCATGACCTCGTCGTCCCCTTTTTCAGAACGATCTGCGACGACCTGCCATACCTGATAACAACATATGATAATACAACAAATAATAGAGGCTAGATATATAAAAGTACAACAAATAATAGAGACTAAAAATATAAAAGTACAACAAAGACAAGATAATAACCAAGACAACATATGATGATACATTCTACAATAAACAACTAAGTCCAGATAATATATTAGAAGAAACATCTAAGTTCAGATAAGTATATCTCTCTCAATCATCTTCAGAATAATCATCTTGTTCGTCTTCCTCGACCTCATCTTCCTCTTCCTCCTCATCTTCACTTTCATCTTCGCCTTCGTCGGCTTCGTCTTCCTCTTCGGATAATTTTACATCTTCTACATTATGTGTCGTGTAATGCGTAACTTCCGTGGAGTCCACATCGACAATATTGGTTACAAGAGGTAGCGCGTCCTCCTGGTAAGCTTTTTCGTCCACTACACCAAAATAGGTAATTGCCAACGGTTATTACCGTGACAAATAATTTTCGTCACGGTAATAACCGTGACAAATTAGGCGTGACTAATTTTTGTAACGATTTTTGTCACGGTTATTACCGTGACGAAAAAAAATTTGTAACGGTTTTCGTCACGCTTATAACCGTGACTACATGTACATTCGTAACAGTTATTATCGTTACGAATATATGTTCTACTATTACAATTTTTCACTTTTGTAATGGTTATAACCGTTACAACCACCTTTTTTTTGAAAAAAAAAATATAATTTGAATATAATTCGTAAAAGTATTTCGAATATATTTGTCATGCACATGTATTCAACCAGCTTTCCAGTAACAAATAATTAAACCACTCCAATTCATATTATAAGTTCAACAATAATATTTAAATTCAACAAAAGTTAATTTTACATGTCCAACAAAAATCTATATAAATTCAATAACACATCATTTAAGTTTATACACATTTCACAATAAGCAAAGGTCTGTACTGAGACCCTTTCCATGACTTACATCGGACCTGCTGTATCAACGTTGCCGCGTGTTGTGACCCTCTCCGTCACTTATCCTTCTCGGGATCTGAACGGTTGGCCAGAGCACCACTATCTCGTTGAACATATTCTTTGCCTTAATCATTGTCCAAGTTTTCCTCTACATGCTCTGCCACATTTAGTTCGGACTAATCTACTCCTTTGGTGGCTGGGTGGTTGTCATGACCTTGCCTTCTTCCTCTCTGAGACCAAGAATGTTCCTTTTGAAAAGATGGCGTATGACTAGAAGAAGCAATGGTTCTAGGGCAAGTTCGTCCCTGACACAAAATCTGAAACCAGTATATAAATAGTCCTGTCATGTTTGCAATGTCGTCCAAATCCATGTTATATTTCCAAACAACAACAAAGTCTTTATTAAAAAAAAATTGGGATTGGATGTCTGCAACAAACGACAAAGTTTAAACCATCCAACGAATAAAAACTGATACTAGTTCAAGGGACAAAGCTTGTGTTCATCCCTATTAAGTAATTGTGTTTTTCCAAATTTGATTGTAGTAAAAAGTAAAAATGGGTTCTTAGTTATCATATTGTACAACAGCCAAAGATCGTTTTAAAAATCCTTGGTAGGTCCTCTTGAACTGACACATTCATTAAGATATTCGTGCATATGGACACAATTAAAAGGCTGACATTTAGAGGCTATGAGATTCAATTTGACAAAATATAATTCATAATCTGCAGTCAAGTTATATCTGTATAAGGTTGTAACCTGACCTTGGTATATAAGGAGTTTCCAAATCAACAAGAGTAGGTTCTTCTGGAGTCTTTGCTCGTAAAAAACGAAATGCCAGCGAAATCATTTAGTTATCTGCAAGAAAAAAGAAGTTGCAGGTTACTCAAATATCAGTCTACTAGAGCAACATAATCTCTTGAAAAGAATCGATTATTATTTTGGATCAGTTTTTACATATTTTCATGGCTAAGAGAAAGATAAAATGATTAAAGGTAGAACACACAACTTCATGTTGGCGTCATACTCTAGGACTAAAACAAATGCAGATAACTGACAATTACATAAACTGACAATAATAGATGTGCACATTATTCTATATGTACAAAATTACAAATAACTTCCGCAACGGAATAAAGAAGAATGCACATGAACCAAAACTCATAAATTTATAAAATATGGAGAGACTACTTGGGCCAAGACTGTTCCAATGCATTATATGTTAATGTTAGAAAGGAGATGTGGAGTTCTCTAGACAAAAAAAAAACATATTATGGGGGAAGGCTCTGTTCTTAACATGTTTTCATTTAACCAGTGGACACTACTTACCAGGAATTCCTCAAAACCTTCATCATAAACAGGTCGCTTGGCCTTGCAGAATCCTAATTCATCTTCATTCAGAATTGATCTTCTAATCTACAAAGATGCCAAGCAAACATGATCAGAGAACCTAACTAAAGCATATAATGAAATTTATCATAAAAATGTATTTCACATCAAGCAGGTATTTCTCTCACTGAGGTCTATTTGGGGTAGTATATTTATATTCATCTATTTTAAACCCAACTTACTATAATTAGCTACTTCATCTTAATAGAGCACACTCGGCCTTCTTTTATAAGACTTCTGAATTCTGATATGAAGAAAACTATTATCCACATCTTCTACCCGCAGATCGCTTAGAAGGGTTGTACTGTTAAATGATTTTACTTTATATTTTTTTGTAATCTACAACATCATCTTCATTAACCTTTTAAGGCTAAAAATTAGCCCTTTCAGAACATCTAAAACAGCTTGACAGTTGACACTCATACAAGTGTACACAAGCTATTGATAGCAGCAAGTCATATAAAAAAGAAATATGCACTTGTATTTTGGGCCACATGACGTAACTGATATGACGTTTATTGATAAGGTTTTTATTTAGAAGATGTATAAATTCTAATGTTCTTCAATGTGGCAATTTCTGATGGCAAACCATTGGTGTTTGGTAAAGACTACTAACTTTCAGTAGTGATAATCATCATGTAGATAAATGTGTAAAAATAGCATTTTGAACCAACAAATATATATTACCATCCGTTCTTATTATGGTGGTAAGAGTTGAGACTACTATTTCAATAACTAAATATGAATACATTTGACTAAAAGATCTAGGAAAGTATGCATGTATTTCTATGATTTAGGATATATGGAAGTTAATGACGATATATACTAAGTTGCGAACCCCTTTCTCCTCTGAGAGCCCGAGAAGGCGCTAAAGCCCGTGATAGGAGGTTCGCATAGTTGATACTTTCTATTTAAGGAAGAACTCACTTGTTTCTGATATACTTGCTTGTTCTCTTGGTTAAATTTTAAAATACAATTCCTATTCATTTTTCCCTGTATAAAATATGGTATTTTTTAACTTGTAGGATACGGGGTAGAAGTAGGTGATTGAAATATTTCATCAAATTCATTCAAGAATAATCTGATATTTGCTTTACAGATCTAAGTTACCTTTGTTTTTTATTTCAGTAAACTCGCTGCAACAAGACCTGGACACATATTGCTTGTGTATTATCTAGAACCTTTATTGAGGATATGCATAATAAATTTCATAAGTACAACGTGAGATAACGGTTAGGATGCATATATTTTGTAGTAACATTCTGTGAACCTAAAAATGGCATTAGGATATGTGCAAAAAATCTAACTTTGAGATTAAGAAGAGCATGGCCAACACATTCAGGAGATAACTCTCGGCTTGAATCTGGATTTGCTTGCTCCCGCAACTTGCTACCAGTTTTCTCTGTATCCAATGATGTAAGAATTTGTATTAGCTTCTAGGATAATAAATAAGAATATGGTTTTCATGTTACCTGCTCCAGAGTCGAGAAGCTAATCACATTCCCTAATCCTAGTTGGTCAAACTTGGGGATGAACAACTTAAAGAAAGCCACATGTCCCTGCAAATAGCATTTCCTTGTCAAATATAAAATTGAAATAACATGATTCTCTGTTATATAAATTCATCAATCAATCGAATTCTAATCCGCACTAATCAAGCTACCAAATATATTACATCTTTTCAAACTCTGAGTGGGGATGATGACGATGATCCTCCTCGTCCAGTTGGACCATGGGCTTGATCCCTTCCCCCTCCTCCACATCGACAGGATCGGGGTAGCGACTTGGACGTCTTGAAAACTTTCTCCTCAAATAAATATTGAACAATCACATCCAAAATATAAAAGTCAACAAAGAAGTGAAGAAATATTATTTTAAATCCAACTATTAAATCCAACAATCCCATCCATTTTAAATCCAACTATTAAAATGAACCATATGAAATATCATCACTATTAGTATTTATCAGTATGAAAACTTCAACATGACACCTACTTGAAACAAAGAAGTGAAGAACACACAAAATAGAGTATGACAAAGTACATGTCCTTAAGATATTTACCCTGAAGAAGATTAGTATGATCACATGAAAGTCAACAAAGAACACTACAAATATAAAAGATTAGTTGTATGGACAGTTAAGTTTTTGTTTGGGTTGGTTTCAGATATTTCAGACTATATTGCATGCATGGTACAATATACCATCTGAAACACACAAAATTGATTTTGCTGAAACTCCATTAATTTTTACCTATAATCCCAACTCAGTTTCTTATTCGGAAACACAAAAACTCGATTTTGCTCAAATTCCCATATGTTTCACCTAATCTCAGCTCAATTTTTTTTCGGAAAACAGTCAATATCATATTCCATCAACATTCCTTTTAGTAGGTGTACGCGTGTTAAGTTCTAAAAGGTGCTCATAACCAGAACCATGAACAAACTCTCGAATATGCCAAAACCACTAGTAGGGTACAAAACCAAGATAGAAGCTGAGTTCTAAAACGTGCTTGAATGACAGATATCAGGAAGAAAATCAAATAAATAAGGAGCCTTGATCAACAAAAACATATAGAGCAATTGAATAAATACCCAAAGATGCAACATGATAAGCAGGGCTCTACTTACTTTAGTCAGGTATAAAGAGGATTCTGATGTTCAATGACATAAAGTAGCAAAGTTAAATGCATACATCGTGTCAAGATCTGTTAAGTTTACGATATTATAACTTGGTTGACCATGAAATGCACGTTTTACAACCACCAAAGATAAAGCAGAAAACAATATATAGAGCCATTTTATATTTCTCCCACAATTACAATCAACTAAGCACATAGGCCAAGTATCACCTCTTAATGGCACAATATTTGAATAAGTTCATCTCAAATTATATACGTGCATTTCATAAAGGCTTTGAAATGCCATGAGAATAACTACAATAATTTCAGAATGACAACAAAGGAATTGGATAGATAAATACATAGAAAACCAAAATAAAAGGTATCGATCTGATGATGCTTCAGTTCAGATACAAATGAACACAAAAAATAAAACCAACAATTTATTGATCGAAAAAAAGAAACTAACTTCGGTTGGGCCGACGGTACCGATCTGATGATGCTGGAGGTGTGGTGGTGTGTCCTAATAAAAGAGTAATAGAGATTGTGAGAAAAAAAACTAAACCCTAATCAAATGAAAATTAAACCCTAATCAAATAGAGATTGTGAGAGAGAGAGAGGAGAAGACAAACCTTTAACTCTTCGCAGGTTGGTGCACGGTTTGATTAGGACTTCACAGGAGGTGGGAAGGGTTTCCCCAGGAAATCGAGAGAGGGAGGGAGTTTTCTCAGGAACTCGAGAGAGGGAGGCCGGTAGGGAATTTTTTGGAGAGAGATGGGATCGAGGGATTTTTCTCTATAAGAGAGGGGGAAAATATCGAGGGAGGAGGGAGGTTTGGGAGGGTTTTTTTTCTGAAAAATGGTGCGGGGGAGGGAACAACAAAAAAATGGTGCGGTAAATTGTGGGATGCAAATTTCCATGTCCATAACTTGTAACAATTTTTAGTGTTACATTTAATACAAAAATAATTAAATTAAAGAATTAGTATTTTTGTAACGGTTTTTTGTTTATTACCACGGTTATTACTATTGTTAGCTTGTCACAGTAACAACCGTTACAAACAGGAAAAAAAATGTGTTACAAATTGTATGTTTTGGTGTAGTGGTCAACATCAAAAGTATCTCTAGCTTTAGTCTTGCATACTGCCCACCAGTCAGACTTCATTGCTCCCCGTCTCGGATAAGCTGTGAAGTACACGAGCTGAGCCTGAGTTACTAGGACAAACGTTTCGTAGCCTTGATATCTACGCTTGTAGTTTATATCCACAAGACCATGCTTGTCATTTTTCCAACCTTGATTTTCAATCGGATCGAACCATTCACACTTGAACAATACGATCTTTGCAGGTTCTCTGCCATTATTATATGACAACTCCACAATCTCTCGCAAGATGCCAAAGAAATCATTTCCTGGATCGACATCTTTGTAGTTCGAAGACTTGATACACAAACAACTATTTTTCGTGGAATCAAGATCCAGGAAGCTGTCTCTGATCAGAGCATTTGTCGACTTGAACCGAAAGCTATTAACACAGTAACTTGGCCATATTTTAACAAAAGTAATTAGTCCCTTGGCAAGAGTTCTAATTAATTCAATCTCAGGTGAAATTAGACGATCGACCTGAATATCAAAGAAGAGATAATAAGTTATTTATTGCGCACTTACATTAGAAGAGGCCAGTAATTACCGAGCTACTTACATATTCACTCAACCAAGAAGGAAAATAACGTCTCATTTCTTGTTCTAATGCTTCGTCTGTTAGGTAGGGTCTAACCAGCCTCAACTCATCATTATATGTGCTAGAAAACAACGAAGCAACCGCCCATTAGTACAATAATATTAGCTTATACTATTACATTGAGATGACGTAAACTCATCATCCTGAGTTACTTACCCCTCCAGCTTCTCCACTTCATCCTCGTCGCAATTGAGTAATACATAGAACTGAGCAGCCCTCAACTCTTCGTCATTCAAATATCTCTTCTTCATTTTCCCCGAAGGCTTTCCGGACACATTGAATACCTTCAGTATTCCATCATTAAATTCTTGATATCCGTCGTCGTTTCTCGGAGTCCTCGTTCTATTCGTAGCAACATGAGGTTTGAAATAGGAGGAGCAGAAATTTGTAATCTCCTCGAGAATATAGGCTTCATAAATAGAACCCTCGACCCGAGCCTTATTTTTTTCCTTTCTTTTTAGGTGATTCAAATATCGCTCGAATGGGTACATCCATCGATATTCGACGGGTCCACCAACACGTACCTCATAGGAAAGATGAATCGACAAATGCTCCATAGAGTCGAAGAATCCAGGAGGGAACACCCTCTCTAGCTTGCACAGTGTTACCGCAATGTCCTTCGCTTGCTTTTCTAGACGATCAACGAGCAATTTCTTAGAACAAAGGTCCCTGAAGAATATGCTAAGCTCCGTCAATGGATCCCAAACTGCCTGCGGTAAGAATTCCCAAAATGCAATCGAAATTAACCGCTTCATGAATATGTGATAATCATGGCTCTTTATACCTGTCAGTTTGTTCTTTTTGAGGTCGACGCATCTTCTTAAGTTCGAAACATACCCATCTAGAAATTTCAGACCTTGAATCCACCTACAAAGCCTCACTTTATCCTCCTTCTCCAGTGAGAAAATTGCCTTAGGCTGCTTCAACTTTCCATTCCTGTCCTCTATCAAATGCAATGCATGACGTCTACATATTTCTTCCAAGTCCAATCTAGCCTTTGGATTGTCTTTCGTCTTCCCCTTTACGTCCATTACAGTATTAATTATGTTGTCAAACACATTCTTCTCGATATGCATGACATCAAGGTTATGTCTAATCAGATTGGTGCTCCAATATGGAAGATTCCAGAATATACTCCTCTTCGTCCAGTTATGAGTGCGACCAAATCCGTCACATTTATAGCCCGTAGCAGGCTGCTCAATAGCTCTTGGTAAATCTTTTACCTCTTTCTATATCGTGTATCCGGGCCACCTTGGCGGGGGATTAGCCTTCTCCATAACGCCAGCATGAAAGGCATTTATGTTCCTCCGGTACGGATGATCCTTCGGCAGGAATTGTCGATGACAATCGAAGAAGCACGGTTTGCCTCCGTATTTCAAACGGAAAGCTTTAGTGTTGTCCATGCAATACGGACATGAAAGACGACCATGCGTGCTCTATCCAGATAACATTCCATAGGCCGGGAAGTCGTTGATGGTCCACATAAGTGCTGCCCGCATCTAAAAATTTTGTTTTCTAGATACATCGTACCTGTTGGAACCTATTTCCCACAGATGATTCAACTCATCAATCAATGGCTGTAAATACACATCGATGTTCCTTTTCAGATTGTTCGGACCTGGAATAATAACGGTGAGGAACATATACGGAGTCTTCATGCACATCCAAGGCGGTAGATTGTACGGGGTGACGATCACAGGCCAATACGAATACTGGGATCCCGAAAGTCCGAATGGGGTAAAACCGTCGGAGCAGAGACCCAATCTGACATTACGCGGATCAGAAGCAAAATCTGGATACTCTCGATCAAAGTGCTTCCGTACTTCTCCATCAGATGGTGATCCAATACTTCTTCGGTATGTTCCCGCTTATGCCAACTCATCTTTTCTGCAGTTTCCTTCACCATAAACAATCGCTGCAACCGCGATGTCAATGGCAAGTAGTGCATCGAAGAGGTAGGCTTCCTGACACCGACAGACTTTCCTCTAGCATATGTCTTGTAGCGATCGACACCACAAAATTTGCAGGCGTCTTCATCCTTATCGTCTTTGTGGTACAACATGCACCCGTTACGACAGGCATCGATTTTTTTGTATCCCATCTAGAGCGATCTAACCATCCTCTTAGACCGGTAAAAGTCTTTAGGCAACTTCGCACCCTCAGGCAATATTTCTATAAGCAACTCCATAAGACGGTTGTAGCAATCTTGCTACATGTTAAAATCGGACTTGATGCTCAACAATCTTGTAACCACCTCCAACGGTGAATGATCCTCACAACCAGGATAAAATAGAGTCCTTGCATTCTCCAGCAACTCCATGAACTGTGCAGCATCGGGGTTCGGTGCCTCCTCAGGTGCATCATGATCATCCGGATCGAAACTAGGCCCGACCGCATCAAAAACCATGTTCACCAACCCATTGTCGTAAGGAGCGTTATTGTGGACATCCACATAAGGCTCGTACTCTGATGCTAATGACACAAGTTCTTCGTGCTCGCCCTATTGATAGTAATTCAGCATGAAACCCTTCGAGTATAAATGATACGTGACATCCACTTCTGGATGATATTTCAAGTTACGACATCTCACACACGGACACTTAATTTTGGTACCGTCCATGTACTGAGGAAACGCCTTGGCAAACTACAGGAACTGGTGTACACCCTCTATGAATTTATCCCGCACACCGCACATGACATCAGGATGATGGTTGTACATCTACGAACGATTCTGCAGATAGTAATTCAGCTCCATATCCATTTGAGGATAATTCTATAAGATAGATACAAACACATCGTTGAAACACTTGTGAAAGTAATAGCATTTGAGGATATTCCTATTAGTATCGATATCGAAATCGGTATCACACTAATAAGGTAAGGAAATATATACTTGAAATGCCCTTATTGCCTACTGCAGGGGACCATTTGAGGATATTTCTATTAGTATCGATATCGAAATCGGTATCACACCATTCCTATAAGTATCGATATTGAAATCGGTATCAGACCATTCCTATGAGTATCGATATCGAAATTAGCATCACACCATTCCTATGAGTATCGATATTGAAATCGGTCATATCGACCATTCCTATGAGTATCGATATCGAAATCGGTATCAGACCATTCCTATGAGTATCGATATCGAAATCGGTAATATACCATTCCTATGAGTATCGATATCGAAATCGGTAATATCGACCATTCCTATGAAGTATATGTTAGATTAATAGTCCAAGTCTAATGTATCGTGTCCAAATCCAATGTGCTCGTGTCCAAGTCCAATGTGCTCATATACAATTTCTCGGATCATTTGTGTTTGTTTACTTCCTTGCTTAATTTATAAGATGTATGTTATTAATATTTCAGATATATTTTACTTTGGTTAAGATATCGGATATCCATAATCATGACTATGATGACCGAACTTTAATCATGAAGGAAGAAGGATAACTAACTCGATTTAGAAAGAATTAGTACAAAGTTGGACAAGGCTCTTCTCTTAGAGAAACATAACTACATATGAGACTTTCAAAAGGGAAATCCTTTTCAAGTGTTTCCAAAATCTCAAGTTAGGAACAGTACTTAAATACAAGTTTCTCTCAGTTTAGTTTTCTCTAAAAAAACAATTTGTTTTCTTTCTAGTTCAATTCATCTCAGTCTAAGTATGTTTGTTCTTTCTTAAGAATTTCAGATATATATTCACTATGGTTAACTAAAATATTCAAGTATCCTCAATTTGGGATATCATTTCTAATCATGTATATTGGGAAAGGAAAGTGATTGCTTTCCTATGTTTGGATGCCAAAGAAATTGAGGAGGAAAGGAAAATGATTCCCAATGGAAGGAAAATTAGGGGGAAAAGTGATTACATCCATCCCAATAGATTTAATATATATTGTTTAAATGTTATTTAGATATTAAATCCCAGATTTCTATTCGTTTAGAGATGTGTTTTTCTATGTATCATATTGTATCATATTATTTAATTATATGTATATATGTATATATATCAATGGTTATATATATGTTATTCTCTCTCTCTCTCTCTATATATATATATATATATTTGTGGCTTATATATATGTATATATATGTGATATTATGTGTGTTTACATTTGTGTTCATGATAGGTGAGAGTTCGGCCAATGGGGTGGTGAATTAGAGTTGGAATTGGTTGATATTGTGAGTGTATGTGTATTTGTTAGAGAGGGAGGATTGAGAGTGTGGGGTTTTTGTTTTCTGTAGTATGTGTATATATAGAGTTAGAGAGAGAGAGGGATTAGAGGGAGTGACTGATGGAGTGAAAATGGGGGACTTTACTGCTGTGAACAGCAGCATTGGAGTATATCAGTCCCCACCCAGGGGACTGATCTCTGGAGACTCAACAGTCCCCAAAGGGGACTATTATTTAGTAGCAACAGTAGCAATAACTTACTGCTATTTAATAGCAGTGGGGGGGGGGGGGCAGGGGATCAATCATATCAGCCATATCAACCCATTTAACACCCCCATTCCAGTCCAAGGTTGACAGCCAACTAGTCCCCCATTTAGCAGCCTATAAGCACTCCAAAACCAGTCCATAATACCTATCCTTAGCTGCCCTATAGCAGTCCATATAACCCCCAAACCTGTCCTATATTCAGCCTTCATGAAAGCCCATAGACTGTCCCATAACAGTCCTTAATAGGCCCCTTAAACCTGTCCCATTTCAGTCCCTATAACTCATCTATTTGCTGTCACAAACCACCCCATAGAACCCCTAAACCAGTCCCTAACTAGCCTATATTATATATGTTACAAAATGACATAACTGCTCAAAGAGAATTAGCACATATATTATATATGTTCGTGTCGTATTCGTGTCTGTGTCGTGTCCATATCAAATGGCTACTAGAGATATCGGGTTAGAGTTTACCTGAACTTTGGGGCTGATAGAGGAAGGGGGTGGCCGAGAGGAGGAGGAGAAGGAGCTCGCGGTGGAGGAGCTTCGCGGCACGTGTAGGCGGTTGGAGGAGGAGGAACTCGGTGGAGGAGCTCGGTTGGAGGAGGAGGGGATCTTGGGATGGCCGAGTAGGAGGAGGAGGAGGGGTCGGTGGAGGAGCTCGGAGAGGAGAAGGAGCACGCAGCAAAGAGGAGAAGGAGGAGGAGGCTGGTCGGCAGAGGAGGAGTAGGAGGAGGAGGTCGGTGGAGGAGAAGGAGCATGGTGGAGGTCGGTGGAGGAGAAGGAGCGGTGGAGGAGGAGGCTGGTCGACGGCAGAAAATGGGGGGAAAATAAATTTTTTGGGAAATTTTCGTGTACGAATGGGGGGAAAGGAAAACCCGATCGGGTTATTGGAAAAGATTTACCGATGTCAGTGAAAGACGTCGCTGAACGTCGCTATATTCTAAAATATAGCAACGTCGTATTCT
Organism: Iris pallida; assembly: GCA_029216955.1. NCBI lineage: Eukaryota > Viridiplantae > Streptophyta > Magnoliopsida > Asparagales > Iridaceae > Iris > Iris pallida. The sequence goes on from JANAVB010027753.1 coordinate 49,415, forward strand.
AGTGTCGCAAAAACGTCGCTAATAGTAAAACAATAGCGACGTTTACCGACTTTTGGGCGACGTAAAATTTTGTTATAAAAAAATTAGTCGCAATACGTCGCTGAATGTTGGTAGTAGTGACATCCAGCGACGTAAAAATTATACATCACTAAATTGCCAAATAAAAAATAGCGACGTTTTTATTAAGCGTCGCTAAACTCGTCGCTGATATGACTTATTTTGGTAGTGGAAGGATAGTCTATACAATACCATTAATAACCTTTTAACAAATCTATCATATGGTTTTTGAAAGTATTAGCGATAGAAGATAGTAATCAATACATGATATCAAGACTATTTCAGCTATGGACAAAAATATAAAGAAGAGAATTTTTTTAGGAATTTTACCGAATATATGGTGAACATATACTTTCGAACTCAGCCAGCATAATTTGTACTTGTGTGCGGCTGAACACAAAATATCACAAACAGTTGCAATGGTTTCCTTTCACCAATCAATCATGATTTGTTTATAATATTCCATCAAATTCTTGGTACAAATAAATTGCAGTAACAGTTTATCATTGTATTCCTCTTGATATACCTCTGGGGCCATGAACTCAGGTTTTTCTATTGATGATTGAAATATTTTTATACTCAACTACTACAAAATTGTAAATGAATTTGATATAACATATACGAGTACGAGACTCACCAACACAATAGGCGGTGTAGGACTTGCGGAGGATGGCTTCAAGGTCAGTTCCTCGATCTTGACCTCCCCTGGTTGCAATTAATGAAGATGTCATCACACTTGAGGTCCCGGTGGATGACAAGGGGACAGGATCTGCACAAAAGTCCTATTACTGGAAAAAAACATAAGAAAAAAATAGAAAAGAATCCACAAAAAATTAGGGCAACAAAAAGGAGACTACGGGACTGGAGGCGGAGATAGGTTGATAAAATTATCAGAGATAAAAAACTAGAAGAGAGGGGCTTTTTTTTAGATTTCATGTTGATATTAGTGTTGGTGGATCGGTTTTAGATTTGCTTATCCCAACGGGGGAGTGTTTTTTTTTTTTTGCTAATCATGTGAGATACACGAATGTGTAATACATATGTGCATGTTCAATCTGAAACGAATTTGGAACGGTACAGAAGCGTATCTAAATAAACTAATTTATTGAAAACTAAAATAAAAGATATTAGTAACACTTTTTTTGATCCGGAACGCTTTTATTTTGTTCCAGGACCTAGGTACGAAAAATAAGTGTTCCAGATTAAAAAATGTCTAGTGTTCCTAATTTACCATTTTGGTGTAGTGACTAGTAGTGTGATGAAAAAATAGAACATGTCTACCTAGTATGAATCACCTTCCTAACCACTATCAAGCACGAAGGAAAGCTAAGAATTACGACGGAAGGGATCAAGCAAGATGCAAACCAAGGAGTCCAGCGAGAGTTTCGAAAATTGGAAGCAAGAAAGGAGGTCAAGTATGTGGATGAGATCCTAGACTCTAATCACCAATCCTTTGAGGACACCAATCATAGTTATGCAGGGTTGACACCAATCACCAATTCTTTAAGGACACACCTATATGAGAGGTTGTAAAGGTCGCGACTATAGGACAGGACGATGCTAGATAACTCTCTTGAATATGGAAAAATGCGCATGGCCAATCAAACGCACCACCCGTTAGACCCAAGAACCTCTAGCGTACTATATGTGTTATTTTTTGAATCTGGTTCAAGAAGTCTGATTCAAAGCATAGTCCATCAAGCATTTCTTCAGACAAAGACAATAGTCACTACTTGAGATTCAAAGCTGTAGTCTATCTCATCTATGCGTAATATTCACTTGTCCAGAATTCTGTACTTCGATTCTTTTGAATATTGTTATCTTTATTTTAAAATTTAAATTTTTGGAGGATTATTGTATGATATTTGGAAAAATCAAATTCCAAACATTACTCCTATTAGCCTTTGATTGCTCAATTGGATGGCTACTCAACTAGTCATTATATTCATATTAATTCTTACTAAATGGCTATTATTTGTTGTGTTGAATATGGCTGAATTATTAGCCCATTGATTCTTATTAAATTTCATTGATTCCTATTAAATCCTATTTAGGAGAGGGCTCTCTATATATGTAGGATATTCTAGTTTGTTGAGTAGTAGTCTTTTGTTTTTTGGTGGTTACACATGGGAAAACAAGTTCTGCTTCATGAAATCTTCTTCCACTTCCCTACAACAAAATTATCTCATTCCATCTTACTAAAAAATCTATCTCCTTCATTCTTCCATTATTTATTCCATTCCTCTGGGCAAAAGCTAAGTTCAACTCAATTTCTCCGAGTTGTGTGCAACGACGGAAAGATGGTAAAGTAGCAATTTTACTACTAGGAGCATTCAAAAAAATCTACACATAGACTCGGATTAACTCTTAGGACATTGTTTCGTGCGCGACTTCCCCGGAGGCTGGTAACTTATTGTTTTTGATTATTTTGTTTATAGATTCTTAAAGGAGAAAATTAAATAGATTTAACAATCTATAGCCCGATGGACGACCTGATGCTCCTCAAACTGATATTGAAGGTCGGAGGTATCCCCACCAATGCCTATAAGTTGGGTCACCACATGCTGCATAATTTCAATAAAGTATAAGTATATAGAAGTTAATATATGCATACTTAACTAAGTTGAATTATTATTGAATCTCATGTTTGACCCATGTGTGCCACGCCATGTGTCTAAAATATAAAATTCCAACTGGGAATTAAAGAACGAAGTTTGGCAAGTATGTTGGCTTTACCAGGGCTGTAAGTCAAAGGTTCATGCATAATAATTTGTTTGATCATGAACAGTCGCATAACACAACCGACTGGATAAATGTTCTTGTGGTATATTATGTATTATCTATGAAGACTTAACTCTTGTGACGTTCTTTCTACCTTTGAAGAATTCTCATGAGGAACAACATATGGTAGCTATTGAACCTATATAATAAGATAATAAAATGTTGAATATAGTAAATTAATTTCAAAAAATAAATAAATAAACAATTAAAATTAACCTCACCAACATTCAATGTGTCAAATAAGTGCTTGTAAATTGAGGTCACCCGGTAAAGATGTAACGCCCCAGAACCAGAATACTGGAGAGCGGGGGAGTGACTCAGCCAGCTACGTATTACGGGTAGAAGAATACCGTATAATACGATCAATGCTGTCTAACCAGACGAGGGGGTGCATACTACATAAAAGTCTTACTATGGTCATTACACATCTATTGTCTCAATCATTCAAACAAGAAACAGAAATATAGAACATGTAAGGTAAAGCAGTAAGGCGTCCCAAACGCTCATTCAAAATGTTCTTGAGATCTGGCTTTACAAAATATAGCCAGATGATATAGTAAGTATACACAATTGTTATCAGCTGCAGTCTGACTTAATTACAATTATGCAAAAGTAAGTACAAGACAATCCGACTAACATGTCGGTGCCAAACGGCAAGGTATAAAGTAGATAACAAAACGAGTGGTGAAGTTTAGGAACCCACTCGAGGCCTCCTGCGATCATTCCTCTAGTATTGACCATCCTGGAGGTGGAAGTGCGCTGAGTCCTCGGGAACTGGCTCTAAATCTGGCCATGCAAAACCAGAGAGGTTAGACCTCTAATAGCAAGTACCACAAGGAAGCACGACATGAGAACTAAAACCAGTAATGTAAGAGAATAATACTAATAAATCTCTGCTTGCTACTAGGATTCACATCACATCACGACACTTCGAACCAACCTCCCAACCAAACAAGGACAGAAGTTGGCCCGTCATGTCCTGACATTCTGATCATCCCAGTTAGGTAACAGAGTAGTACAGTGCACAAACAAATCATCTTGAACGGCCAATCAACTCCTACGGCTTGCTATTATGAGTCCCAAGTTATCCTGGAATAATGCAATTAGGGATTCCTCAGTTCTTACCATGTGCGAGCAAGGCTAGTCTATCCAGTCAATCATGTGCGCCATGCATGAATTAGACGAGTCCTAGCAGGACGCCCGTCAATTTACAATATACAATAATAATAAAAGCAGATACTGTTCCCTGCCCGTGTGGCAGTTTTATAGTATCTGTGGGAACCAGCCGGCCCGTCGGGTATTACTTGTCCCAAGGGGGCTGCCATGTAAGAACTCGGGAATCCATTCTCTCCATGCAATCACTATTTTATTTAACTTAATAGTCTCTACGTTGAGTGAAATCCCATGCCGTGGATCATGGTCATTCAAATGAGTACTTTCGTACGGGGTACGATATGCACAACTCTACAACGATACCAGTGCGGTTAGGTTGCAGGTCTTACATAGCGTAATGCAACAATCAAATCTATCCACGGTAATCATGCCTTGACCATAAAGTACACATGCTTCTTTTGTAGAAAATAAATAAGTAAATAAATAAATAAATAGATTGAAGCCTGCATGTGCATGTAAGTCAATATTCGGGATCAGCCAGTCGATTACAATAGTTCGTAACATGAACGTGTCTCATTCATTTCATTCAATAAGACGACTAGCCAGTCTCTTGGTTCCAATTAGGAACGCATGATCAATTTAGTCAAGATCACAATCATTATCAATGGTGGCAAGGCATGAAAGTCAACTAGCATTCAGTGGGGTCGAGTCTACAACTCTCAGGGTTTAATTCTAGTCAATCCGGGTATCTATAACTCAATTCATGACATATGGTACATCCCACGTAACAATCTATAATTAATAGAATTACTAGCATATCATGATTATAACAAGTTTATGCAAAAAGGTGTAAGGATATAAAATGGACGTTAAACATCTAATAAGATAACAATATACAGGGCTATAGAAGATCCAGGGTAAGCAGGCTACTCTCATGTCAGCCTACGCTTATGCCAGCATACGCTTAGGTGCGGCTACGCTCATGCCAAGCTAGCGTATGGGAGTCATACGCTACCAAAAGGCAGCGTATGAACTCCATACGACTCCTTACTATCCAAGTGAGCGTATGCAAGTCATACGCTCCCCAAAGGCAGCGTATGGACTCCATACGACTCCTGACCATTCAAGTCAGCGTATGCAAGTCATACGCTCCCAAAAGGCAGCGTATGAACTCCATACGACTTCTGACTACTCAAGTCAGCGTATGCAAGTCATACGCTCCCAAAAGGTAGCGTATGAACTCCATACGACACACGCTTCCAAAAGGTAGCGTATGCAAGACACACGCTTCCTAAAAAGACAGCGTATGGATTCCATGCTGCGCTAAAGAGCGCGCACAGCTCAGTGACGCAGCTAAAAAGCTAGCATACACTGCTCACTGTCTTCTCCAAACAGTAAGAACTCTACGGTTGTACCCCAAGGCTTCAAAAGTCCATAACTCTGTCAAAATAAGTCCGAATCCAACTTTCTAAAGGTCAAAATTGGGTAGGATGAACTGCTCTACGACATGGAACCATCAAATCTTGAGAACAAAGGAGTTTGCTAGATCAAAACCCATAGACAACCGAAAATATAATAACTTAGATCTACAAGAAATGAACCAATGAAATAAAAATACTAAGCACTAAACTCTCTTAGAATCATGAGAGGAAGAATATTGAACCATAAAATATGGTCCTCATGTAGAGCAAGATGTACTTGCCTAGTTGGTAGGTGGAGAGAGTAATGAAAGGAAGAAGAAGAAGTAATGGTGAAGAAGGAGTGAATGAGGAGAGAGAAGGGAGAGGGTAGCTTTAAGTAGCAAAGGGGGTGGTAGGTGGGAGTTGGGCCAGGTTCTTAATGGGTCGGGTTTAAGGGGCTCATCCAACCGAAAATAAAACTGAAGCAGAGAAGTAAATGCAGGTAATAAAATTACAGGAAGAAATGCAGAAATAAAATCGTAGGAATTAATTAGCATGAAATTAAAGAGCAGCTAATTAATTAACATGAAAATTTAAAGAGCAGATAATAGAATTGCAGAAAAATAAAGTACAGAAAATAAAATGCAGATAATTAATTAACATGAAGTTATAGGAATTTAAATACGGGATACTACATGATAAATACTAAATAAATACATTCAGGCAATATACGTATTAGAATACGCATTCCGGGAACGGGGAGTGACATCTCTACCCTCCTTGAAAAAATTCCGTCCACGGAATTTCAAATTCAAGGAGGATAGAAATATCGGGGCTAAACTAATCTAAGTACAAGCAATTCAATAAAGCAATCATTTTACAATGTCCATAGCAAGTAACATATCCATATTTAACAATCTACGATATTAAGCAATTCTACCCATAAGGTGATAAGCATGAGGAATCATGACAATCAAGGTACACAGAAAAAGATATACCTTGTGAGTCAAACAGGTGTGGATACCGTGATCGGATATCATCCTCACGTTCCCACGTTGACTCTCCCAAGGAGTGATGACCCCAAGCAACACGGACAAGACTAATTGTTCGGTTCTTGAGTATCTTCTCTCTTCGGTCCAAAATGGACACGGGCTATTCCTCGTAAGACAGGTTGGTACCAACAACCAGCTCAGAGTGATCGAGGACATGGCTTGGGTCCGATACATACCTCCGTAATTGAGATACATGAAACACGTCATGCACCTCTCGTAACGAAGGTGGGAGTGATAAACGATAAGCAATATCGCCTATCCGATCAAGGATAACAAATGGGCCCACGTACCGCGGACTCAGTTTCCCGCGAACGCCAAATCTAATGACCCCACGAGTAGGTGAGATCCGCAAGAATACGTGGTCCCCAACAGAGAACTCTAACGGCCTACGATGCTGGTCCGCCCAATGACGATGCCGATCCTGCGCAACATGAAGTCGTTCTCTAATTCCCTTAATCACTTCAACCGTCTGAACAATCATTTCTGGGCCTAGTATCTTCCTTTCCCCGATATCATCCCATGCTAGTGGCGATCTACACTTCTTACCATATAGTGCTTCAAATGGCGCCATCTGGATACTGGCTTGATAAATGTTGTTGTATGAGAACTCAACTAAGTGCATGTGACTTTCCCAAGATCCTCCAAAATCTAGAGTGCAAGCTCGCAACATCTTCTAAAGTCTGAATCGTCCTTTCTGATTGCCCGTCTGTCTGCGGATGGTAAGCCGTGCTAAATCTTAACTTGGTACCCAGACTATGATGCAAGCTCTTCCAGAAATGCGATATGAAACGGGTATCTCTGTCTGACATAATACTGACAGGGACTCCATGCTGCCTGACTATCTGTTGCATATACAACTCTGCCAACTTTTCTGTAGATTGCCCTATTCTGAAAGGAAGAAAATGCGCCACCTTCGTAAGCCGATCTACTATCACCCAAATAGCATCTTTACCACTTGGTGATCTCGGTAAACCGATCACAAAGTCCATTATAATATATTCCCATTTCCATTCTGGAATAGGAAGCGGTTGCAATAATCCAGCTGGCCTCTGCTGTTCTGTCTTTACTTGCTGACATATCAAGCAACGGGAAACAAACCTAGCTATCTCCCTCTTCATTCCGTTCTACCAGAAGTGCTGCTTGATATCTTGGTACATCTTGGTCCCTCCAGGATGTATAGAATACTGAGAACTGTGAGCTTCTGTCATAACTTCCTGTTTGATATCTCCACTAGGTACACATAGACGTGATCCAAACCTAAGTGTACCATCTTCATGAATTCTCATCTCCTTTCTGAGTCCTGACTCACATTCTGCCCTAAGCTTCTGAATCCTTGGGTCTTGTGCCTGAGCTGCCTTGATCCTATCTACCAAGTCAGATTGGACTTGTAGACTCGCCAGAATTCCTACATCACTAGGAAGTATAATTTCGATGCCCATCTCCTGAAGGTCTTCTAAGATATGTCTCTGCGTTGTCAACATAAATGCGCCGCCTCTCCTGCTGAGAGCGTCTGCCACTACATTCGCCTTGCCTGGATGATACTGAAGCTCCACGTCATAATCCTTGATCAACTCCAGCCACCTTCTCTGCCTCATGTTCAGCTCCTTCTGAGTAAAGATGTACTTTAGACTTTTGTGGTCTGTGTACATGTCCACTCGGTCACCATATAAGTAATGCCTCCATAGCTTCAAAGCAAATACTACTGCCGCCAACTCCAAATCATGAGTTGGGTAATTCTTCTCGTGGTCCCGAAGCTGCCTAGATGCATATGCTATCACCTTCCCGTGCTGCATGAGGACGCATCCAAGTCCCTTACCTGATGCATCACAATATACTGTAAAACCTCCGGGTCAAACTGGCAATATAAGAATAGGCGCTGATATCAACTTCTGCTTCAGATTCTCAAATGATGCCTGACATTCTGCCGACCAAACGAATGGCACATCCTTCCGGATCAAGCGGGTCATGGGTGCTGAAAGCCTTGCAAAGTCTGACACAAACCTTTTGTAATATCCTGCCAATCCTAAGAAACTCCGTACATCAGCTACGGTCTTGGGTACTGGCCAACTCTCTACTGCTTCTACCTTCTTGGGATCCACTGCTACTCCAGCTCCTGATACGATATGACCCAAAAATAAAATGTGGTCTATCCAGAACTCACACTTGCTGAGCTTGGCATACAACTGGTTCTCTCTCAGAACCTGCAACACTTTCCTGAGGTGGTCTTCATGCTCCTCTTCACTAGCAGAATATACGAGTATGTCGTCAAGAAAGACAACGACAAACTGATCTAAGTATGGCATAAAGATGCGGTTCATCAAATCCATGAATATAGCTGGAGCATTGGTCAAACCAAACGGCATTACTAAAAACTCATAATGCCCATACTTCGACCTGAATGCTGTCTTGGGAATATCTTCCTTCCTAACCCTCACCTGATGGTACCCTGAATGAAGATCTATCTTGGAGAAAACTCTAGCCCTGCTCAACTGATCAAATAAGTCGTCGATCCTGGGTAGTGGATACTTGTTCTTTACTGTCGCCGCGTTAAGCTTTCTGTAATTGATGCATAATCTGGATGACCCATCCTTCTTCCCTACAAGTACCACTGGCGCTGCCCATGGTGATATGCTAGCCTGGATGAACTTCTTCTCCTTTAATTCCTCTATATGCTGATAAACCTTGGCCTGTTCTGAATCCGCCATTCTGTAAACTCGATCTGATATTGGTTTAGTCCATGGTGCCAATTCTATGCTGAACTCAATATCCCTAACCGGTGGTAGACCTGGAAGTTCTTCGGGAAATATGTCTAGAAATTCTTCAACTACCTTCGGAATCTGAACTTCTTCCATTGCTGTTACTACTCCCTGCTCTTGCTGAGTTGCCTCTGACTTGATCAAGGTGAACCTCTCCATGCCTGGAATATCAAAAGATACACTTCCACTACGACAATCTATTGTCGCATGACTGTCTTTCAGCCAGTCCATGCCTAAGATAACGTCGAAATTTCCAACAGGAAATTCTATCAACCGGGCGGGTAAAGGATGCCCGCACACTACAACACTACATGCTAAACTAACTCTACTAACTCCCACGAGCCTATTACCAGTGAGTATATTCAACCTCCCTGGCAATGCCTCGAACTCCACTCCTAGTCGTGTCGTAAATTGTGCAGATATAAATGAATGGGATGCTCCCGAATCAAACAATGTTACTGCGGGATATGAGGCGACGAGAATGTTACCTGCCACAACATCTCCCGATGCCAATGCCTCTTCCAAGGACAGTGTGAATGCCTGTCCTCGACCTCCTTGCTGGTTTCCATGCTGTGGCCTAGCCTGGTGCTGCTGCTGGCCCCTGCCTTGATGATGCTGGGGTGGTCTATGCTGGTGTTGCTGCATCGGCGGCCCCTGCTGCCGAAACATCTGAGCATGTGATACTAACGGACGCTGCGCCAACGGCCTCACTGCCAATGCTGATCCTCGATACTGTCCTGCCCCTGGTGCTGGCAGAGCAGGAAACTGCTGCCCTGGTCCTCCTGACCTCGAAATCATGGGACATGTGGTAACCCGATGATCTGGGTTTCCACATATCAGATACAGTCCATTCAATGTCCGACACACATCTCTAGTGTGCCCCATCTTCCCATAATAAGTGCAGCCCGCCGGGGGTTGCTAGTTCTTCCTCTGTTGCTGTTGCTGCTGCCTGGGTGGTGGTGCTGGCCCTCGCATCGCCACATCGTGGATACGAATGCCAGGGGATGGTGCTGTTGTTCGGGGCGCTGCTCCTCCTCCTCCTTCAATCTGACTGTGGGATCTCTTCTGACCCCCAGTCCTTGCCGTAAGCCTCTGAATGGTGATCTCATGCCTTCGAGTCGCCGTCAATATCTCATCAAAAGTTTGGTAATTGTGCCCCTCTATCAATTGCAAGAGCTCAAGATGAAACCCTTGCTGGAACCTCATCGCCCTCTGGCGCTCCGTTGCTACCATCTCTGGGGCAAACCTACTCAATCTGCAGAACTCCGCTGCATAAGCATCTACGGTCTTGCCAGCCTGTCTGAGATTGATAAACTTCTGTTGTAGCTCAAACTGTGCCACAACTCCATAATACTTCGTCTTGAACCTTGCAGTAAAATCGTCCCAAGCAACAGGATGCCTGATGCCCACTTCCTCTGATTCCCACCAATCACGTGCGAGATCCTGAAGTAACAACTTCACTAGATCCACACGCTCTTCTGCCGGCACCTTAGCGGCTGTCAGAATAGCCTCAATGTCCTTAAGCCATGCATCTGCTGAGATTGCATCCTCCGTGCCCTCGAAACGACGGGGGTTGTATTTGCAAAATCGGGCCGACGCTCCTGAATCTGTCCTTGCCCCTCTTTCCAATGCCGTCTGTAATCCTTGGTTGAGTAGTACATTCTGCTCTTGCAACTGAGCGTGCATGCGCTGCTGGGCTAACATCTGGTGTTGCTGAGTAGCCATCATTCCTCTCATGATCTCTAGAAGGACTGGTGTGTCCACTTGGGTAGGTGGAACTGTCGGTGGGGGTGGAATGTCCGGATACTGCGACCCAGCTGCTGGTTCCACTATCACTTCTTCTTGAATAGCCTCATAAAGTGGTTCTGACCCTTGTTGCTGACCAACCTGATCAGGTTGTCCATGTTGCTGTCAATGTTGTTGCTGTCCAGCTCTGACAGATACGGACGAGGTGCCCCTAAGAAAAGGGACAAGAGAACAATCAAATGACCGGACAGGAAAGATCAATGAAGTCAAAGGATACTGGAATGTCAAGCTGGTATTGAGAACAACGAATCGCGAGATCAAGGGAGAACATGTGTGATTGAGACATCCTAAAATCAAAACACCCCACAAGTCTGAAATCAGACCTGCATGGGCCACCACTAAAACCTTGTCACGCCCCAGAACCAGAATACTGGAGAGCGGGGGAGTGACTCAGCCAGCTACGTATTACGGGTAGAAGAATACCGTATAATACGATCAATGCTGTCTAACCAGACGAGGGGGTGCATACTACATAAAAGTCTTACTATGGTCATTACACATCTATTGTCTCAATCATTCAAACAAGAAAGAGAAATATAGAACATGTAAGGTAAAGCAGTAAGGCATCCCAAACGCTCAGTCAAAATGTTCTTGAGATCTGGCTTTACAAAACATAGCCAGATGATATAGTAAGTATACACAATTGTTATCAGCTGCAGTCTGACTTAATTACAATTATGCAAAAGTAAGTACAAGACAATCCGACTAACATGTCGATGCCAAACGGCAAGGTATAAAGTAGATAACAAAACGAGTGGTGAAGTTAAGGAACCCACTCGAGGCCTTCTGCGATCATTCCTCTGGTATTGACCATCCTGGAGGTAGAAGTACACTGAGTCCTCGGGAACTGGCTCTAAATCTGGCCATGCAAAACCAGAGAGGTTAGACCTCTAATAGCAAGTACCACAAGGAAGCACGACATGAGAACTAAAACCAATAATGTAAGAGAATAATACTAATAAATCTCTGCTTGCTACTAGGATTCACATCACATCACGACACTTCGAACCAACCTCCCAACCAAACAAGGACAGAAGTTGGCCCGTCATGTCCTGACATTCTGATCATCCCAGTTAGGTAACAGAGTAGTACAGTGCACAAACAAATCATCTTGAACGGCCAATCAACTCCTACGGCTTGCTATTATGAGTCCCAAGTTATCCTGGAATAATGCAATTAGGGATTCCTCAGTTCTTACCATGTGCGAGCAAGGCTAGTCTATCCAGTCAATCATGTGCGCCATGCATGAATTAGACGAGTCCTAGCAGGACACCCGTCAATTTACAATATACAATAATAATAAAAGCAGATACTGTTCCCTGCCCGTGTGGCAGTTTTACAGTATCTGTGGGAACCAGCCGGCCCGTCGGGTATTACTTGTCCCAAGGGGGCTGCCATGTAAGAACTCGGGAATCCATTCTCTCCATGCAATCACTATTTTATTTAACTTAATAGTCTCTACGTTGAGTGAAATCCCATACCGTGGATCATGGTCATTCAAATGAGTACTTTCGTACGGGTTACGATATGCACAACTCTACAACGATACCAGTGCGGTTAGGTTGCAGGTCTTACATAGCGTAATGCAACAATCAAATCTATCCACGGTAATCATGCCTTGACCATAAAGTACACATGCTTCTTTTGTAGAAAATAAATAAGTAAATAAATAAATAAATAGATTGAAGCCTGCATGTGCATGTAAGTCAATATTCGGGATCAGCCAGTCGATTACAATAGTTCGTAACATGAACGTGTCTCATTCATTTCATTCAATAAGACGACTAGCCAGTCTCTTGGTTCCAATTAGGAACGCATGATCAATTTAGTCAAGATCACAATCATTATCAATGGTGGCAAGGCATGAAAGTCAACTAGCATTCAGTGGGGTCGAGTCTACAACTCTCAGGGTTTAATTCTAGTCAATTCGGGTATCTATAACTCAATTCATGACACATGGTACATCCCACGTAACAATCTATAATTAATAGAATTACTAGCATATCATGATTATAACAAGTTTATGCAAAAAGGTGTAAGGATATAAAATGGACGTTAAACATCTAATAAGATAACAATATACAGGGCTATAGAAGATCTAGGGTAAGCAGGCTACTCTCATGTCAGCCTACGCTTATGCCAGCATACGCTCAGGTCAAGCTACGCTCAAGCCAAGCTAGCGTATGGGAGTCATACGCTACCAAAAGGCAGCGTATGAACTCCATACGACTCCTTACTATCCAAGTGAGCGTATGCAAGTCATACGCTCCCCAAAGGCAGCGTATGGACTCCATACGACTCCTGACCATTCAAGTCAGCGTATGCAAGTCATACGCTCCCAAAAGGCAGCGTATGAACTCCATACGACTCCTGACTACTCAAGTCAGCGTATGCAAGTCATACACTCCCAAAAGGTAGTGTATGAACTCCATACGACACACGCTTCCAAAAGGTAGCGTATGCAAGACACACGCTTCCTAAAAAGGACAGCGTATGGATTCCATGCTGCGCTAAAGAGCGCGCACAGCTCAGTGACGCAGCTGAAAAGCTAGCATACACTGCTCACTGTCTTCTCCAAACAGTAAGAACTCTATGGTTGTACCCCAAGGCTTCAAAGTCCATAACTCTGTCAAAATAAGTCCGAATCCAACTTTCCAAAGGTCAAAATTGGGTAGGATGAACTGCTCTACGACATGGAACCATCAAATCTTGAGAACAAAGGAGTTTGCTAGATCAAAACCCATAGACAACCAAAAATACAATAACTTAGATCTACAAGAAATGAACCAATGAAATAAAAAATACTAAGCACTAAACTCTCTTAGAATCATGAGAGGAAGAATATTGAACCATAAAATATGGTCCTCATGTAGAGCAAGATGTACTTGCCTAGTTGGTAGGTGGAGAGAGTAATGAAAGGAAGAAGAAGAAGTAATGGTGAAGAAGGAGTGAATGAGGAGAGAGAAGGGAGAGGGTAGCTTTAAGTAGCAAAGGGGGTGGTAGGTGGGAGTTGGGCCGGGTTCTTAATGGGTCGGGTTTAAGGGGCTCATCCAACCGAAAATAAAACTGAAGCAGAGAAGTAAATACAGGTAATAAAATTACAGAAAGAAATACAGAAATAAAATCGCAGGAATTAATTAGCATGAAAATTAAAGAGCAGCTAATTAATTAACATGAAAATTTAAAGAGCAGATAATAGAATTGCAGAAAAATAAAGTGCAGAAAATAAAATGCAGATAATTAATTAACATGAAGTTATAGGAATTTAAATACGGGATACTACATGATAAATACTAAATAAATACATTCAGGCAATATACGTATTAGAATACGCATTCCGGGAACGGGGAGTGACAAAAGACAACATGCTAGATCTATTTTCTCTATCATCCACCGTAAAGTAGTTGAAAAAACCATTTGGTTATAGACATTGCAGGTACTAGTCTATCGATAAAAATTGCTCGTATTACCAAACCTAAAAAGGGAAACATAAATAACAGGGTATAACTCTATATAGTAAAATTTTAGACAAAATTTTACTATAAAATTTATAACCCTCGTACTTGTATCAATGTCATACAACCACCCTTTTTTTTGACATTTTGTCCCATGATGCCGAAGTTGCAAAATCTGTCATGCACGATAGATATGCTAATGTGGATGCCCCTATGCATGACGTGTCAATGACACCAAATCATCGGGAAAAGGTAACATTTGCAAAGTCACCTTATTTGTTAGAAAAAAAGAAAGGTACCATATAAACATAGTAAATAAGCTCTGGTGCAATATTCAATCCAAAAATATGATCGATGAATAGTATCAATTAAACTAATAATCATACATTATTATTCCTGATTAAAAATTGATTAATTAAAATATACATACCCGAGAATCATTCGTAGTAACCTCTTCATTGGCAGAACGATCGACATCTATAAAATTTGTGTGAAGCCAATTGTACTTAACAATACTGTTGTTTCTTAGATCTGATGGTAGCTCCACATTATGAAACTTTTATATCAACTCAGTAGGAGATATCCCATCATCAAAATATATATGGCTACCTGTAATGGGTAACCCTATAATTTGAACTACATCCTCTAGTGTAATTGAATATCCCTATCGGAAGCTAGAATGTGTTCCGTTGGGGCAACCAAAGCTCAACGAGGCTCAAAATCAGGTATATATCATGACGAATGAAACGTAATGCGTCAATATGGTGAAATCCAAATGCTTGTACCAAGGCCGTCTAGGCGCTAGTAAGTTCCCACGTGTCGCAATTTTTATCGCTCAGCCAAGTGTCATGCTCTCGTGGTCGCTGATCTTCACTATACAATATAGTTTATATATACGTTTTGTTAGTGAAATTCTAATACAACCCAAACTAACTTAATCCTATTAAAATTAGAAAAATATACTTGTCCAAAAAATACCAATTTTTATATGAAGGTCGTACGTTGTTGATAATGTCGCGAGTGGTCGACCCACTAGGAATATGTCCATTATTTTGTGAAGCTATCTATAAAATTGTTATTGTTAAGATGATCGATTTGGTGTTAGGTTCATGATTAGGGTTGGAGTTAGGTTTATGATTAGGGTTTTGGATTAGGATTAAGGTTAG
>JANAVB010027753.1:70000-101050 GCA_029216955.1 Iris pallida
GGCACCCGGGGTCGGATCCGAGGCCGCCACAGTTGACACGAGTTGGACACATACACTTTGGTAAAGAAATATAGGTTATCAAATTTATGGAAAAAAATAGCAATGAGCCTCTCCTTATATAGGAGGTGGAGACTCCTAGTTAGATAAGGAGTAGGAAAATTAAATCCTCATTAGATAATTCACTATTTAATTTAAATCGATTTAAAACTAATTCAATCAAATCCAAATCTAATTTAAATATAGATAAATCCCAAAAACTATTTAAAATAAAAATCAATAAAATCAATTCTTAATTTAAATCACCATGATAGTTTAACATTTAAATCAAACAATTTCCAATTATCTTTTATAAATAATAAAATAAAAATAATAATTTATTTCAAAATCAAAATATACATGGATTAAATTTTATGTACCTTGCTTGCAAATAGAATATCTACATAAAATATAGTTTTCTAAATTACTACTTATACTTGTACAATAAAATAAAATAGCCTTTTTATAGTAAATAAGTAAATAAAGTTTTGCCAAATTTTGACGCAACGCATTTTACAACTTTAAGTAAATAAAATATTTACCTTATACTATTTTTGAAAAGTATACTTATTTAAATTAAATGGAAAAAGTCTATAATAAATTTTTATAAAAATATATATCTCACATATACGTATTCACACTTGACGTACAAATACCAAAGTAAATTAATTTTAAAAAATTATAGAGAAAATTTAGGGGGTTTTCCTACCCAACGTACATGAATTTCGTCCTCAAAATTTAAAAATAACTAGGGTAGGTAGGGTTGAGGAAATAGAAAGAGTTTATTGATAAGAAATTATGATTTAAATCATTGGACGAGGAGAAGAAACGACATTCAAACGAAAATAAACAATTTAGATAATCACCATTTAGATAACTAGGAAAATAAACTCACGGATATAGTTAGATGATGATCACATCAATGACAACCCATCAGTGTCTAAATCTCGCTCAATACGAACCATCAATCTTACAAATGTTCAGTCTCATAATATGCAATAACTTCTTCAATCTCAATTTTTTTTGACCAGTAACTCTTTATTCAAAATTCAAATTCGCTTTTGATCCCTCATAATCACCTTCATCTATTTTATTATTTCTTCTCGAAATTTATTCCATAAAATCTTTAATTTCTTGAAACCTATTTTCCTTTCCTTTGTTTCAATTTAATAATTAACCTCCAAAACTTTTACTCACAAAATTTTAAATTCCAACTATATTTATATATCTAAATCTGATATCTTAATGAATTCAATAAAAAACTTTATAATAATTATCTAATCGTCTTCTTCCAACATGTCCATATCTATATATTTTTCTTCAAACTAAATTTTGTCTTTCACCAAAAATTTGAAATTCAAATAAGTCTTAAATCAATTTAGTTGACGGTAGAAATCGACTTATCTTAATATAAAATTCATGTCCCTAATCATCATAGAAATTTAATCCTTAAATCAACAAGTTTTTTAAAAAATTTCTATCATCACTAATTGAGTAACATTGAAAACTAGTAACATCTAAATACCATATATTTCAACTTATGACCGATCTTATACCTCGTAATCGCCTAATCATCTTAATTAACTATACCATTATTCTCCTCTATGGGTTTTTCTAATCTAGTCCAATATAACTGAAGGGTGTTATAATCAAATTTTCATCTTCGTACAAGGGAATCATATAAGAAACAAGGTTTGCACGAATTACAGAGGAGTTTAATAAAAAAGAACATCTTCAATTAGTGAAGTAATTCAATGTGGAGGAAAGAAAATAATGGTTAGGTTTAATGACCGTGGTTGGATTTTAGTAATAGATGAGAGTTGCACGAAAATAAAATACTAAGGGCTTAAGAAAACGTAAATGATTAGAGTCAATGGTACATGGTTCCTCGAGAGAAGATCGTATGCTAGTCGTCTAGGTTGGAGGAATGATTAAGGGAATGATTCTAATCCTTTTCACGTTTCAAACGATTAGAAGGTGATAATAGTAGATCTAGAGTTTGAGGGAAAGGGTGAGTAACTCGAGATGAAGATATAGTCACATGGTTTGGTCGATGACTAACTACACTTGTGTATATACAACTATCATAGCCAAGGGTGATATGGCAAAGAATGTGGAATACTTCTATCTCATTAGGGGACCTCTTATCTATCTTGGTTGCCTATCAATGTAAGTCTGTCCTTAAATTCAAGCTTCCGCAAAAGTTTTCATTATAATTCACAAAATAATCTACTAAAATTTCTAATCAGTTTAGGTCATCAAGTATAATCATTACTTAAAATTTCAAATTCTCTAATCAATCTCGAAATAAACCTTTATCATATCACTAATAAATTTTCACCAAAATTTTAGTATTATCAATCCAAACTTTAAACTCAAGATCTAACTCTTGTCAATCGTAAAGCATTTGAAAATTAAAAAATTTCCTCAAATCAATTTCAAATCCTCCAACATATGTATATCTATAATTCCAATAAGTCATAAATATTTATAAATTCTTCAAAAAATCGCAAATCAATTTGTTTTCTTAATCTTTTATTGAATCCATCGATCCGCTTGTGAATACCACCTAGTAGTATCAAAAAAATCCTAACTATCTTTCAAAGTTGGTAATATCGCTACTGTCCAACTTAGAATTAACTAATCCTTTATACAAGATCATATCTTTAGAAAAATAGGGTTCCTCGATCCTTAAAGTATAAAATGCCTTTATAACTCAAATAGGACCTCTAATGCATACTAAATACTAATGTAATCCTTCTAGCCATGTGTTTGACCTTGGGGTATATACTAATGTAGTCAACTTCCTAACCTCTATTAAGCACGAGAAATAGGAATTTACGATAGGAAGGAATCAAGCAAGATGCAAATCAAGGGAGTCAAACGAGAGTGTTGAAAATTGGAATCAAGGAAGAAGATCAAGTATGTGGATGAGATCCTAGACTCTAATCCTATATACAGGCTTACTTGGTACAGTTGTGTAACCAAACAATTTATTCCTTGACCTGTATGGGCTACCACAAAAACATGTAACGCCTTAGTCCCAAAATACATAGGACTAAGTACGTAGACATGCCAGCCGTATAATAAATATACGTAAGCTGTAAGTGCAGTATAACCATAACAAACTAATCTTATCCACAAAATAAAAGAATAAAGATATCATAAATCAACTATGAATTATCATTTTACAAGTTTGGTGGGCAGAGACAAATCTACTACCAACTATTTTAAATGAGAACATAACTAATGAAAGGATTTGTCAAAAGTAGCAAAAAAATGATCCAAGAGCAAGTCATCTTCGATAGGATGGAGAAGATCACGGCTTTGGCTAGAACACCTACGAAAAGTCATGAAAACAGACTCCTGGAGAAATCACCAGGTCCTCAAAAGGACGTAACAATATACATATAAATATGCCATAAAAATTGAATATAATATATATCACAAAGTCATAAGTAAAAGTAATGTTCCAAATCATAACAAGGTCCAGTATCTCATCATTAAATCAGTAGACTACCCCTTTAACCAAACAAGGACAAGGGGTACACTATTCCGTAATGTGATACTGTCCCATGCTAGGATTAGAACGGAGTGTGACATGACATAAAATAAGGTCACCAAACCATTCTACTTTGATCATGCAGTTAAGAACAAACCTTCAACACATGGGCCCTCTATCTATATGGGATTGGCGTAGTCCCCTCTCTAGGCACCAAGAGCTTCAAAGCATAATGTTTTCTCGAACGTCAGAGGCCAGCAGGAGCAGAATAATGGGGTCAGGTTCGTATCTCCATCAGAGCTTCCGGGTGCAAAAGAAAGTGAATACTTGGCCCATACGCTAAGGAACTGTTCTCCCCACCATATGCACTTATCTAAGTCGTATCTAGGACCATGCATCTCTACTAATTGTCAAGTCTCCTAGCATGCATCTAATTCGTAGTTTAGACCTAGCGCACGTCCCATACGTACCGGTGATTAGCCAATACACAAGTCCGGAGTCTATATGCTACTCATAAATCACACACATCTCGTAGCACATCTCTGTCAAAGTTTATGAAAATGCATTAAATTAGTGATAGTTCCTTAACTCTAAAATGAAAAATATAAGCAGTGGAAATAAGACTAACATGTAAGCATCATCTACAACTAGAAGCACAGTAAAGGAAACCATAAACAATAAAAGTGATGCAACTGGAGAAACTAGAAATATATGAACAGTAAATATACAGTAACTAAACAGTAAACATGCAAATAATATAAGCAGTAAATATGGCAAGTTATTTTGCCGGGTGGTGTGCGATGATTTGTCATTTGACCAATAGACATGGTCGTGGTGTAGGGGTCCGAAGTTGCAAGAAAATAGAAAATATGATCAGCCACGATCAATGGTGATAATCGAGAGAGATTTGTGGAATAGTATACTATTTATGGAAAGTATTTATATAATTTAAAAACTAGATTTACTAATAAATTAATTTTAAGATAATACTTCAAAAAAATCAAAAAACATGCACTAAACTCTAAGTTCTATCTGTAACCCCTATTTCCAAATTTCCTATTTTATCATTTCAATTTTTGTAGAAATATTTATATGAAGGAATGACAATTTTAGTATTTAGTAAAGAGAGAATGTCATTTTGGTAATTAGTTAAGAGGGAATGGTAGTTTAGTAAATATTCTAGAATATTTCTAAGAGGTTTTAGTTGAATTTACTATTGATTAAAACTAGAGGCTTCCCTCCTAACTAATCCCATCCATTTTTTTTCTTTGAAACACAGGCAATGCATTCATTAAAATGTTAGAGAATTACAAGATTCAATATCACAACGGATATTAGAAGAAATACATTCTAGAATGATATCATGAACAAAAGTAGAGTTCATATTGCTATGTAGAAAAGTATGCGATCTAAGATCATGAGCACAATGATTTGCATTTCGGTGTACATAATAGAAAGAGATATCCTTTGCCGAATCCTTGAGTTTTCGAGCATCATAAATAGTGTGTCTCACTGACCATAAGGAAGGTTCCATATTGGAGTTGATAGAGTCAATAAGAACTTTACAATCTCCTTCCAGAATGATTCTTTGTAGTTGCTTCCTCTCGATCAACACCATAGCCAGGTGTATACCCATAGCTTCAGCTTCCACAGGGGAACCTCCAACTTGAAATTTTGAAATGGCACCTAGAAATTGTCCTTATTCATTGCGTAGGACTGCAGCTGCAGACATCTTTCCCTCAAGAAATGCTCCATCAGTATTGATCTTCATTGTATTGGCATCAGGAGGATTCCAGAGTATAGAAAATTGAGACAAGGTGATGCAAAGTTTGTCGAAGAGACTGCAGTATTGAGGGAAGAATATGATTCCTGCAGTATTGAGGATTGATGTAGTATCCACTTGATGTTGATAGCAGTGTTGTTGAAGATGAAATTGTTTCTAGCCTTCCAAAGTTTCCACATTAAATAAAGACATGTAGAAATGTCTTCCCGATCACCATACTTCAAGAGATTTGAAATCAGAGAAGAGATTGTGGAGGAAGGTTGAATGAATCTTTTAATAGATTCTTTATCTCTCCAAATAGTACCTGTCAAAGAACAATGTAGCATAATATGGTTAGTATCTTCTTCACATACCTTGCATAAAGGTCACACTGCATCCAAATGGGTGAGTCGTCGATGTATGTTAGCTTTGGTAGGGAGAGTATTGTTGAGACCCCTCTAAGCAAAATAAAGAACTCTTGGATAAATGTTGTTAAGTGACCATAATTTCTTCTATTTAGTGAAGTCAGATGCATCAAAATCTAATTGCTCTTTGTAAATATGTGAGTGAATGACTCTGTAAGCAGATTTTGTGGAGAGCTTTCCTTCACTTTTGTATTTCCAGATAAGTTGATCAGTGTTGCAGTTTGCGGAAAGAGGGATCTTTAAGATTGCAATGGCTTCATGCAAGGGAAATAATATGTGAATGAGATTTTCCTTCCAACTGAAAGTTTTTGTGTTAATGAGAT
The DNA here is from genome assembly GCA_029216955.1 of Iris pallida. Taxonomy (NCBI): domain Eukaryota; kingdom Viridiplantae; phylum Streptophyta; class Magnoliopsida; order Asparagales; family Iridaceae; genus Iris; species Iris pallida. Next base: position 76,049 of record JANAVB010027753.1, read on the forward strand.
CACTAACATAAGTAACCCATCCCTTTGAGAACGGATGACCAGATACTCTGTTATGTGGAATAGTTGGAACCCATGGATCATTCCAAACGTTAATGGTAGTGTCAGTCCCTACTGACCAAAAGATATTGTCGAAAAGATACTGTCTAATATGCAGGAGGCTAGACCAGATACAAGAAGATGTAGGTACTTGTCTTACATTCCAGAATGAACTTTCATGAAGATATTTACTCCGGAGTAATGTCCCCCAAACAGAGCTTGGGTCAGTTATGAATCGCCATGCTAACTTCATCAATAGTGAAAGATTGACAATATGAGGATCTATAATGCCAAGTCCACCCTGATACATAGGTTTAGTAAATAAGGACCATGATTTGAAGTGAATCTTCTTCTTCGAATTGCTTGAATTCCACCAAGAGTCCCTTTGATGCTTGGATAATGTACTGGTAATATGCTTTGGAACAAGATACGAAGAAAGATAATAAGTTGGAAGAGATGAAAGAGTAGATTTGATGAGAATGGTACGGGCTGCATGGGATAAACATGTCCTCTTCCAACCTTGTAACTTGTTGAACTGGCATTGAGTAGATCAGAAAAAGTGTTTGATCTGTATTTGGAAAGTAGGATTTTGTGTCCAAGATACTTCTCAGTATTTTCTATGGGTTTAACTCCTATCAAATGCTGATAGAGTTGACACATGTAGGGATTAGTTTTCTTCGAAAAGAATATGGAAGATTTCTAAAAATTAATCTTTTTCCCAGACCAATTTTCAAAAGTTTGAATGATAACTTTGATTTGGGTAATATTATGAAGAGAACTTTTTCCAAAAAGTAATAAATCATCAGCAAATGAAAGGTGTGTGAATGAGATGGGATAGTGTTTGAGCTTAACACTATCAAGCAGCAAATTTTTGTCCATAATTTGTATGAATGTCTAGAAGATTTCCATACACATTATGAATAAATAAGGTGATAAAGGACACCCTTGTCGAATTCCACAAGTTGGAGTAAAAGTTTTTGTAGGTATACCATTGACAAGGACTGAGAATGAAGAAGATGATATGCATTGCATAATTAGACTATGGGATTTTCCTTTAAAACCAAAACCAAGGAGAGCTTGGTTAATAATTCCCCATCCACTTGTAACCACTTTCTAACAAACCTACCTCTTGTAGCTAACTTGTAACAACCTCCTAATTAGTTCCTAACAACCCCACCGAACTAATGGATAAAAACACATGATTAAATAGCATTTGTAAAGAAAATATCTTGCTTTACAAATATTGGGATGTTATTTGTAATTTCTTAATTTGTTCATTTCAAATCTATATAAACCATCAATTTTTACTTTCTTTCCAATAATTCTTCACTCAACAGAACGAAGAACTGTTCCCCTTATTTCTCACTTCTTCTTCTTTCTTTCTCTTCCAAGAAGTTGGTATGAAACCCTACCCATTTCTTAGAGCTCAGCCATGGCGGTGGTGCTGCTCTCTTCGGCGATTATCTACCCTGAGCACCATCTTCCTCCTCCGTGGCTCGACACCTCTCCACCAACCGTAATCTCCGTTGCGGTGGTTCGACATCTACGCCAACCCACGCAGAGCGACGGTCACGGTTCCTGTCTCCGTTGACAACCGTCGAGGCTCTACCATTCTCAGTGAGGACTGTCGACTCCGGTGATCGTTCTTGACTCCGGGACATCAACGACGACGAGAATGATTCCTCCGGATCGATAACTTTAGTGACAAGAGATCATTCTGATTATCGGTAGGATCCTCAGTACGGGATTGATTGAATCATAATAAGTTCACAATTCTTCAGACTGCTCCTTTCTATTCTAAAATTATAAGGATCGATCCTTCTCGATCGATTCCTTGATAAATATAATCAGTTATATGTGATCGCTGAATTTCTGATCATACTTTAATCCATTTTCGATCTTCTTACTTTTGTTTCTAATTGAACATTGAAACACTCTTTCTTGTTTTGAGCAGCTGGTGCTCGGTAAATTATCCCGGAGAAGCGATCGTGACTCACTGTGTCTAAATCAGACACAAGAAGTTTGAGTCGACAAGCTCATGACACAGGTATAGTTTCTTGAGTTCTCCATTCGATGTCTTCTTCTAGAAATAGTAAAGCCGTATGATATATGTACGATATAGTGTCTGCAACAACATGGACACAACCTCACGGCATGTATCTGTGGTGTTGTGTCCGGAGGTACCGATGTACCATGTGGGCATGTATCAAATATGGACACGGGGACAATGCTGGGTTAAAGAGAGGGAAGGGTTTCTTTGAATCTAACGGAAGCGTTAACTCATGAACCTACAGATTAGCATGATAGTATTTGGGCCCGAGTTTGGGTTGTAATGAACAAATTGCTTTGGACTGGACAAATGAACCAATAGATTTGGGATCATATTCAGCATAGGGTTGACTTGGCTGACCTAATTTTAGGATCGGGATATAATTGTAACATTTGAAATATTTTGGTTTGGGTATTGGGCTGGGCCCATGGACTGCTAGTATTGGAAATAGTTGGATTAGTTAAGTTTTTAAATGGATTAGATGATTAATTAGTAACTAGAATAAATAGTTGAATGATTTAATAGAAATTATAGATTAATTAGTTATAAATAAAATAGACTAGTAATCATAGATGTTGTGGTAACAAGTTAAGAAGTTTAGTATAATGCTTTGGAATTATCCTCTAAAAGAATATTTGTGTCTGTTGACACAAATTTTAAGGCTTTGGACTAGACCCCTACAACAATCCAGGCAAGTACTTCTATGATTTTGTTGCATTTACTTCATGTGGTGTCATATTTCTGGTTCTGGTACTCATCATGTTCTTAATCTTGTATTTGTATCTTGGGGGGAAATACTACGAATATGTGATCAAAGTCCAACTTAGGAATTCATGTTGATAGCTTAATCGCACACCTATACATGTGTTGTTAAGCTGTACCATATACTTGTTCTTTATTGATGATATTTACCCAGGCGGTCACATATTTATTATGTATTTCAATTCACGAGTCATAATCTTGTTGTTTCATGTTTCAGTAGGTTGTTACATCTATGGTGATTCAGGTTAGTCATATTTTATTGCATCTTTACTTGTGCATGTATTATACTTGTTACACTATCGTTAATTGTACTTTGCTCCTTTTCTGACTGGATTATTGATATATTAGATCAGGATAAGAGGATGTGGGTGGAACTAGTTAGATGACGAGTACTGGTAGCTCTGGAAGACTATAGAAGATTATAGTATATCATTTAGATGTATCAGATTTATTGTATAGCTAATGTATAATATTAATGATGGAGATTATCGGATTTGTCTTCTGAGGTTGGACATGTATGATGTACCAAAAAGATATAGTGATCTGTGATCATGTGAGTGTGTGCTGGATTATTTTTTTTAGTAGTTCGGTGATTGAGCCAAGGATTGATATTGGAGTTTTTCTATAGTTTAAATACATCTTACTATATTGTGTCCCCAACATAGGCTGGACATGTCCGACTCGTATCCAGAAATCTGGGAGCGGGTCGTGACACATTTTTAGTGATGGCCCATGCAGGTCTTCGTCTCATCATAATGGTACTTAGTCTTTAGAGTACTATTTGGAAACCTGCTAGAATAAGGATGCTCAATCATAGCTTAGGCCGATTGTATGATTATATATATGTATCTACTATCTATGCTGTTGTTTTTATCTTCTTATAGATGGCTAAAAGTGATATTCCCCAGTTTTTGGAGGATTATCTTTTTCTATTAGTTTCTAAATCTTTATAGACAAGGCCAATTACTCTTTTAGAAGTTTTGACTCCTCTTTTAACAAACCTCTCATCAATAACTAATTTTTCCAAGCCCTTCCTTTGTTGGTTTTGTGAAACTATTTCAATTTGACTCTCCTTGAACCAATTCAAATATTCTATTATAGAACCCATAGACTAGCTATTTCGCCCAACTTACCTCTCGAATTCCCCAACCTTTTCCTTGACCATAAGGAATTATTTCACCAAAAATCATTCCGATATAGGTCGACATTCCCTAAGTAATTTCCAAAGGAGGAATACTTTTATTGGTTTCTTCCACTCAACTTGAAAACATACTATTTATTTTGGATTTCTTTATTGATTTTGTCGATTTCCAATTTGACTTTCCTTGAATATAAAGAATTATTTTCCAACATAATTCTATCATAGGTCAAAATTTTTCTAAAGATGCCAAAGATATTATTCAAGCCAAACCGAATCCCCACTTACTCTATTTTTAGCAAACTCAAATTATCTGGTTAGTTTGGATCAATTTAAAGTCTATATATTTCTGGAATTATCGAAGTAGAGAAAGGTCCAAGAGCATATACTTCCTTTTGTACACCATAATTATTTCCTCCTGGTAATCTATCGTTTGATTCTCAAGAAACGATACTATAAGTATAAATGTCTACATCTTTTTCTATCATGATTAACCTGGGACATGTTTGAATTTTTATAAACTCCTTTGAAATTCCTATGGATAAAGTTGAGAAAATATTCGACGACCTACTATGGCGTGGCAGATGCGCACTACAGTTACTTATCTGGATTATGGAGACGGTGGGTTCACTGCAACCAGCTGCACACTGGCGAGGCATGGGCTCTAAGTCAAAGTAATTTCATGTATTCATAGGTTCTCGGATATTATTGAGGCTATGTCCTAAAAGCATAATATTTTGATCTCTTGAGTTATTCCGACACTATTGGATAAAGTTGATAAAATATTTGGTAATCTATCATTATTTGAGTCATGGAACCAAATGTTTACTACAGTCAGATGCATACAAGCGGGACATGAACTTTATGCAAAGTGACTTCAGATATGTTTGGTTTTCAGATAGTATTGAGATTATATCTATGTTATCAACATACTATGTTTGACCTCTTATCGCCATTGACAACTTCACCGAACATTATCTTAATTTGATTTGGCCATATTTAAAATCTTAGTGGTTGATCCCATTTTCAGAAATCATCTCTATTACAATAGATTTCATATAGAATTTCCACTTGATTTTTTCCAGAACTCATTAGGACTATTTTTAGCACTGTTGGCCCAATCTCTTTCATGGTTCAACTGTAGTGTATTGCATTAATTTTGTTGATAGTTACATATTTTGATAGCTATGTATATATACACTTTGTAGATAGCTATGTATATTAGATATCCAATATACAATTGTGGATATATATATATATATATATATATATATATATATATATATATATATATATATATATATATATATATATATATATATATATATATATATACATATGTATATATGTGTGTGTGTGTGTGTGTATTTATATAGTTGATAGCTATATATAGGGAAAACATAGATAGTTACCTTGCTCATTTTAGGGTATCCTTGGAAACTAGCATTTTCAACGAAATTAGTTAGTTAAGGGTAGAAAAGGTAGTAGAAGACCTGGGGTAAGAGAGTTAGTAATAAGTCTTGACGGAGTTATAGATTATGGATATTGTGATTTATTCGAGAGGAAGAAGATATAACCATTGGTGGTGCTTACTAGTGCCTAGGCACCGGATTCCAACAAATGGATGAATATAGCAACTTCATAGGACGACCAATTTTATGAAGGGCATGAGTGTCACTACCATATTCTAGAAATTAGGGTATTTTAGTCTTTATGCTTATGTATCTATTTTTGTAAACCCCCATTCCAATTATTTTTTTTATTTCACAGTATTTTTTTTAAATAATAATTTTGTGTTTTATAAATATCTTTTAAAAACTAATATATGCTATATATTGGTTTGTTATCATGGGGAATAGGTAATGATATAATGTATTGGCATTCAGTGTGTGTTGCTAAATCAGAAATAAGAGGGGCTTGTTTGCAAAACCTTTAGAGCATTTAAGCTGATATAGGAGACTCATGCCAAATTGAATTATTAGGGGGACTGAGGGAAATATTCAAATTCAAATTTGAATGCCAGCCGACTCAATGGAATCCCCGGCCAGATTGAACAAGATTGATTAGGAAGATACTCTCAAATCCTTCACATGATCAAGGCCAAATCCGAAATCCAAATCCTCTCCTAATTAAACCTTATATAAATAAGGAACCAAACAGTTTTCTCCTTACCCAAACCCTAACTCTCCTCAATTCGTGAAGCCTGGCGTCAGGAGAACTCCAAGTACAGAGCAGTGGGATTGACAGAGCAGGTTCTTGGGATTTTGACTCAGTACTTGACCCGTGCCAGCTGCGCAGGACCACAGGCAAGTATACCTTGCCTTTCGTTACAGTTTTATTTACATGCTTCTCTGTTTTAATTATTTAGTTGACAGCTGACATGTGCCTTACCATTGCTCACAGTTAGCCTTGTAGCTTTATTGGATCTACTTTTTACTTGTACTGGTTGAGTTGTATCGTAGGACGATCACGTTATAGATTTTACTGCTATTTTTCTTATTTTATTTATTTCCAACCTGCGAGTCCACAATCGGGGCGAGGGTTATCCTTTGCACCAGCGAGTCCACACACGGGGCGAGGGTGACTTGTCTTGAAACTGACCTGCGAGTCCACAATCGGGGCGAGGGTTGGTATTGCCTTGATTTTCTCATTTACTTGTTTTAGCAGTTCATTTATACGTAGCTGTTCCTATATTCATGTCTCGCGCTTGTTTAGTTTCTCCTGCTTTTATCTTAGATTTCTTTCATGCATGTTAAACTGTTAGAAAGGCTTGTATATTATGTATCTTGCTAGTCCTCTGAGGACCTGATGATCTCTTCAGGTTTAGCCGAGTATTGAGCCAGGTGCACGCGAGCAGGTTTGAGCCAGCATTGGACCACGGTACCACTGCAGACGAGGGTACTTTGATGATTAGCAGTTTTGACTCGATTATTCCCAATTTATGTATTATTTTTATTCCGTCTACTGGTAGTGGATTTGTGTCCACCGGACGTGACTTGGATTCATGATGAGCTGGATACTCTATTTTTATTATCATTCATTATTCAGTTTCATTGTGTTAGTGGATTATATCATATCTTGTGGATTAGATCTAGATTGCCTCTGTGACTTGTTTATGTACTAGACAGTATTCTACCGCCGACACTGCGGCGTAGGCTGGACTTGGACACGTCTCGTATCCGAAAAGCGGGTGCGGGTCGTGACAAGTTTTTTTGGTGGCCCATGCAGGTCTACGTTAATCACTTCGGTTACATTACTGTGCCGTCGTGAGCCTGCACATAGGATTAGAAACTTAGGATCTCATCCACGTGTCTTGACTCACTATTGACCTCTATTTTTTATTGAATCGTTGACTTGCATCATGCTTGAAATCTTCGTGCCATCTAATGTTTTCTGTTATTGCAGTGAATGGATTCTCAAGACAGGAACAACGCTTCCCTGAACACCCCACCGGCTACAGGAGGATTCTTCTCGTACATGACTCCGCCAACGCAAGGAGGCCAGCTTACTCAGCAGGGCGACCCGGCTCAAACGCAATACTCGAGATTCCGCAGAGACGGCTTTCCTCCACCAGTACCCTTCCATCAGCCTGCACCCTCCCAGCCAGCATATGTTCCACATCCAGAGCCTACCATGCACCCTGTACCAACGACGTATCCAGCACCTGCCATGTACCCAGCACATGTTCTGTCTTCGCCACCTACACTGGACAACGCCACGCTCCTTGGGATCTTCCAGCAGATAATAACTTCTCAGACGCGATAGGCTGACGTCTTCCGCGATACTCTGAGAGAGGCTATCCAGACTAGAGACGCTCCACGACCGCGCCCTGGGACTTCCAAGAATTTTACGGACCTTAGGCCTAGAGAATTCAAAGGAACGGAAGGGATTCTCTACGCAGATGAGTGGTTAGAGAACGTAGACCGCAACCTTTGGAGGGCTCGAGTTCTAGAAGACCTGAAGGTCGAGAATGCTGGCATGCAGCTCTACGACATCGCCCGCACGTGGTATAGAGACGAGCCTCGGTTCACCGTGCCAGACGTGACTTGGGAGGAGTTCAAGGAGCTGTTCAAGACGAAGTTCTATCCTGAAGCAGCCCGTGAAGAGTTGGAGAACGAGTTCGAGAGCTTGGAACAAGGCAACCTCTCCGTCGACGAATACACCGCAGATTTCTCCCGCCTCAGCCGCTTTGCAGATGCCTTAACCCCTGCAGCCAAAGCCAAGAAGTTCAGGAAAGGACTTTCATATGAAATCTGTATCGCTATCGCCACCAGCCAGGCCACAACTTACGAGAAGATCCTGAAGATCGCACAGGCGGTAGAAACAGAATTGAAGCGTAAGCGAAAGAAAGACAAAGACGCACAAGGAGGAAGCAGCAACCAACCGAGAGCGGCAAAGCGATCCAATATCCCAGAGAAGACCGCAGCACAACGGTATCAGCAGCAGCCACTAACAACCCCATATCAAGTCCAAGAAGTTCCCACCTGCCAGTATTGCCTGAAGAGGGGCCACACCCAAGATCAGTGCCGCAAACGGTTAGGGTTGTGTTGGACTTGTGGTTCCAACCAACATGTATCTAGATTTTGTCCGAAGCGAAATGCGACTGCCCCACCATTACCAGCCGCACAAGGAGGAGTTGACGGAAGTTCATAATAGAATCATAGTAATAGTACCATTGTTAGTCTTATATTAGATTTTGTGAGAACTTGGAAATATTCTAGTAATAGCAAGTCTTGACTATTCACTTATAATATAGCTTTATTGAATTTCGAGGACGAAATTATTTTAAGGTTGGTAGGATGTAAACCCCCATTCCAATTTTTTTTTATTTCACAGTATTTTTTTTAAATAATAATTTTTTGTTTTATAAATATCTTTTAAAAACCAATATATGCTATATATTGGTTTGTTATCATGGGGAATAGGTAATGATATAATGTATTGGCATTCAATGTGTGTTGCTAAATCAGAAATAAGAGGGGCTTGTTTGCAAAACCTTTAGAGCACTTAAGTTGATATAGGAGACTCATGCCAAATTGAATTATTAGGGGGATTGAGGGAAATATTCAAATTCAAATTTGAATGCCAGCCGACTCAATGGAATCCCCGGCCAGATTGAACAAGATTGATTAGGAAGATACTCTCAAATCCTTCACATGATCAAGGCCAAATCCGAAATCCAAATCCTCTCCTAATTAAACCTTGTATAAATAAGGAACCAAACAGTTTTCTCCTTACCCAAACCCTAACTCTCCTCAATTCGTGAAGCCTGCCGTCAGGAGAACTCCAAGTACAGAGCAGTGGGATTGACATAGCAGGTTCTTGGGATTTTGACTCAGTATTTGACCCGTGCCAGCTGCGCAGGACCACAGGCAAGTATACCTTGCCTTTCGTTACAATTTTATTTACATGCTTCTCTGTTTTCATTATTCAGTTGACAGCTGACATGTGCCTTACCATTGCTCACAGTTAGCCTTGTAGCTTTATTGGATCTGCTTTTCACTTGTACTGGTTGAGTTGTATCGTAGGACGATCACGTTATAGATTGAACTGCTATTTTTTTTATTTTATTTGTTTCCAACCTGCGAGTCCACAATCGGGGCGAGGGTTGTCCTTTGCACCAGCGAGTCCACACACGGGGCGAGGGTGACTTGTCTTGAAACTGACCTGCGAGTCCACAATCGGGGCGAGGGTTGGTATTGTCTTGATTTTCTCATTTACTTGTTTTAGCAGTTCATTTATACGTAGCTGTTCCTATATTCATGTTTCACACTTGTTTAGTTTCTCCTGCTTTTATCTTAGATTTCTTTCATGCATGTTAAACTGTTAGAAAGGCTTGTATATTATGTATCTTGCTAGTCCTCTGAGGACCTGATGATCTCTTCAGGTTTAGCCGAGTATTGAGCCAGGTGCACGCGAGCAGGTTTGAGCCAGCATTGGACCACGGTACCACTGCAGACGAGGGTACTTTGATGATTAGCAGTTTTGACTCGATTTTTCCCAATTTCTGTGTTATTTTTATTCCGTCTACTGGTAGTGGATTTGTGTCCACCGGACGTAACTTGGATTCATGATGAGCTGGATACTCTATTTTTATTATCATTCATTATTCAGTTTCATTGTGTTAGTGGATTATATCATATCTTGTGGATGAGATCTAGATTGCCTCTGTGACTTGTTTATGTACTAGACAGCGTTCTACCGCTGACACTGCGGTGTAGGCTGGACTTGGACACGTCTCGTATCCGAAAAGCGGGTGCGGGTCGTGACAATTTTATATAATATTAATTATAAAATTATGCAAGTGATATATCGTATATAAATAAACATAGTGTTATTTTAATTAAGTGGACTAGATGACTAGTCATGACCCTAGTGGACCTAATTAATAAGACTAGACAAGTATCAAACCCATTTTGTTAGACTTTAGTTAGCCATTAGTTAAACTAGCGAGACTGATTAGGAAGTTAGACTAAATACTCATTAGGGAAAGTGGCCCTTTCTCTAACCTTGTCATGACTAAAGAGAAGGGTTTAGTGGATTATTTCCATTAGCCAAAACCCTAACCTAACCTAAAGTAGCCGGCCACCCCATCCCATTTAAGAAGACCATCTTCTTCTTCCTCATCCCTCCATTTAAACCTAACCCTAATTTAGAATCTTTTCCTCCAGTTTTTCATGCAACTAAAACTCCTCCAAATTAGCCAAAATTAATTCCATTATCTTCCTCTTAGAGTGTAGAAGACTCTATGAGCAAGGCATTGGAGAAAGAAGCACTTGGACTTTGGAAGCTTCTGGATTTTGGAAGCCATTTCATTGGGAATCCATCTTCCAATAGGTAATCTATCATTAAACCCATTTATTGTGCATTAAATAGGATAGAAGCATCAAATAGGAACCCCATACATTAGGGCTACCCATGGGGAGGAGCTTTGACTCTTCTTAATCCATTTGGAAAATTTCCCTTGGTATTTTGAGCCATTTTGGGGAAAATCCGAAAATGATATTTCTATCGTTTGTGAGTAGGTCTGTTAGGTCCTAAATATGATTTAGAACATGTGGTTATGCTTCGGGTCTAGTTTGGATCTATTTAGGGTGCGTATTATGAGCGTATCTCAACGTATCCCGATACGCATGCCAAGTATTTGACAAACTGCCCATTGGACACACGTAGCTCTAAATCTTACTTAGACCCTTGCTTTAGCTAGGTTTTGTATTTAGATTGCCCATTATATATATATAAATATATATATATATATATATATATATATATATATATATATATATATATATATATATATATATATATATATATTTTATATATATATATATATATATTTGCATATTTTTATGTTGGCGAGAGTGTGGAATGATGTTTGGTCTATATGAATTTGTGTACACAAGTAGACATGTGATTGTGTGATAGGTGTCTTGCATAGAGAGCATATAGGGATTGTGTGTTTACATATAGATATTATTGTGTGTATCACTATATTAATCTGTGTGTGTAGAGAGAGTCCATGATATATTAGTACCTAACTGTTGGTTGTGGGGTGGGGGTGGCGGGGCAGGGAATGAAGAGCAATAGCAGTAGTAGTGTTATGGGGGGGCTCGGGCTATGTAGGACAGTAGCTAGCATAGCAGCAGTACTTTTCTGTGCATAGCAGCAGCGGTAGCATTTTGCTGCCTTAGGCAGTAGTAGCAACTGCAACATAGCTGCTTCCCAATAGATGCAATAGCAGCAGTTGGCCATAAGCCAATGTGATGAATGCATTAATGTGCAGGTGATGAGGATGGGGGATATGTATCAGTATCATTAACCTATATGTGACGGCCTTCATAATCTTGGGTGTGGTTAGATAGGGATACGCGGTAACAGTTACAATAGCACTATAGAAGGATAGGAAAGTGTAGCAGTTAGCCCAATTAGGTAAGGTATATATTACATATAGTATTTAGAGTGATGTATATATATATATATATATATATATATATATATATATATATGTGTGTGTGTGTGTGTGTGTGTGTGTGTGTGTGTGTGTGTGTGTGTGTGTGTATATATATTAATAGTTACAATAGCACTATAGAAGGATAGGAAAGTGTAGCAGTTAGCCCAATTAGGTAAGGTATATATTACATATAGTATTTAGAGTGATGTATATATATATATATGTGTGTGTGTGTGTGTGTGTGTGTGTGTGTGTGTGTGTATATATATATATATATATATATATATATATATATTTAAACGAACCGAACTTTTATTGATGTATCAGGCGCAAAATGCTGAAACCTATATAAGTAAGCGCGCCAAGCGCGGAGAGAAAAAAAAGCTATAAGCAAACCGAGTGCCCGAGGGCGTTATAGATGCGCTAAAGCAAAGCCTACCAAAACCGGTCCGAGGAGTGGGAGAAGCGGTTCTTGAGTTTAAGAATCTGACGTCGGGTTTCGCGGATTAGTTGGGACGTATTGTATTGGCGATCTTTATACCTGAATTTGTTTCGGTTCTTTCAGAGCTCCCAAATACCAGCGGCTACAGCGATCTGATGATAATAGGAGTCGCCCCAGTTGACCAGGAGATTATTGAAGCCCCCGGGCCGATGCCTCTTCCTGCATCGACGAGCAAGGTCACACCATAGCTGATCGGCGAGATCTTCGGAGATTAGGATGTGTTCTGCTATTTCTGATTTATGGGAGGTGCAGCAGTGACATCTGGATGCTAGGATGAAGCCTATGGTGGTTAGGAAGTCGTCGGTAGAAAGATTCCTGCGTTGAGCTCTCAAGATCAGGAAAGACCACTTGATAGGTATACATGTTTGCCAGAAGGGAGCGATCAACGTGCATAGCTCGCCTCCGGCCCTGACCTCGCGCCTGGCGGATGCCATCGAGAACATTCCTCCAACAGTGGGGGCCCAAATCATGGTGTCTGGAAGATCGTTGATCTGCGCGTCTGCGACGGCGATCACGAGCGTCGCCTCCGTCCCGATCCAATCTCTGATCCGATGCCATCGCCATCTCGAAGCGCTGCTCCAAAGATCCCGAATCGTACAGTTCGGTGGGACGTTTGGGGTGAGATGGAACACCATGTCACCAATCCACCGTGAGAGCTACCGCCAGCAAGGGAAGCCACCCGTCGATAACCCATTGACAACAGCTGCGTTGTCCGACCCCGACTTCGCGCCTGTCCTCCGCGACGCATGCTCCGTCGTTTCGCGTTCCGTCTTCTCAGGTACGAAGACCATCTATTCGGCTGTATGTCTCTTCAAGTACTTCGATTTTAGATGATTTGTATTGTCTCCGAAATTGAAGCCAAAACTGGCGTTTGATTACTCGAAAATAGAACAGTTTTCGTACTTGAGCACCCTACTTTGGAAGGCGAAAACTTGCCAATCCAAGACCAATTTCTAAAACCCACTTGAACGATTTCTGTTCACAACACATAGGGCTGTGCAGTAGAGTTCGTACTTGAATTTAATGGTCTGTACAGGAATTTATGGGTCTCGAAAAATCCAGAAAAATCTACATATTCTGTTTTCAAAATTTCTAAAATTTCTCTGATACGACGTACGTCCCGGCAAACCGGGCGACGTGGTCGCGCGATATATGCATCGAAAGACGCGTATGGTCGTTGCCGAAGTGTGGGAACTGACGGAACTCAGTTTCGTCGCGTGTGTGCGACGAAATCAACGCGTATCCGTCGAGATACCCCCGTATCGGTGTTTTGCAAACTTGCCCGTAACTTCGTGTACAGTCATCAAATCGAGACGAAACTTGCGCCAAGAGGTCCGGATCGAAATTCTGGTCCTGCATGCCAAGTTTGGTTGAATTCTGAGAAGGTCGAATCGGAACCCATTTTTGGCGGGCCCGCGATCCACTCAAACGGGCGATTTTGTACACGGCTCCTCGGAATCCAAAACTGGACATACCGTTGAGTTCCTCTCCTCAAACTGAATCCGTAGACATGTAGTTTGACGACTTTAGAGACCATAGACTTTGGCACGCGTTTCGGTGCGAAGTGGGTCCAACGGCGGACATCGTTTTGACCCAAAATTACGATTTTGCCCTGTTCCGGAATCGGACTTTTGGACAGGCATTTCCTAGGTATATCTTTTTCACCGAGAACGTTTTTGATGTTTGTTTCAGCATCCGGGAACGTTTGCGGAGGTTCCACTCTTGTAGCTTCTTCTCACTTGCCGATTTCATCTACTGGACGTCGTCAAAACACCTTCCAACCACCAGGCAAGTATACCTTGCTATATTTACTGTCATATTATTTATTTTCAGCATTTATTTACTTTGTTTCATATTTTTATAAACTGTGCGTCCAAGCCACACTTGGGTGCAAGCGACTTTATCAGTCGTTTCTTTGTTTTATTTTTATTTATTTTATGTCGACTTAGTTATAGTGGACTACCTTTCTATCGTAGGATATTCTTATATCTCCATTGGCCATGACACTCACACTACACGATTGAGACATGTTGCTAGGGGCACGGCTTGCATATTGACTGGCCATCTCTATGTAATAAGTCGTGTGACGGATAGATGATCGTAACTGCTATGACTAGGGTTTTAGAGACTAAAGCAGTTACAAAACTGGACGAGCCATGGACATGACTTGAACAGTGTAGGATATATTGGGCGAGGACAGTCGCTAGTGCGTATGGGAAGCCAAACAGATAAACCACAGTCTCCGGATGGAACTATGGCGATATATTTGCAGATGCCCTCTGACGTTTTAGACGTTACGGACGGATACAGATGACTGGATGCCAGTTACGTACACATAGGCTAAAATCCCACCCATGTGCATGAAAGTTGTCCTCTAAATTGCACAATAGATGGTTAGAATTCCCTTGGCATATTGGTGTCTAGGAGAGTCTTGCATTTTATTATTATTCTGACAGTTTATATTAGCGCATGTTCTTCCTGTATCTTGTTACGTCCCTCTGAGGACCTGGTGATCTCTCCAGGTATAGACGACGAGCAGTATCCTGAGGAGTACAGTTCTGGACTCGAGTCTCCATTTGCAGCTGATGAGGTCTCGCCTTCGGAGCCTATTTGATTCTATTCTTAGTTGATGGACTTATGTAGTTGATACTCTTTTTCATATTCATTTTAGTTGATTTCTTTTCAGTAGTTCGGTAGTGGATTTGTTTTCGCCCGACAGATATTTCTCTTTATTTTGAGTTGAGACATTTGGTTTATTATTTCTCTTATTTATCGCTGTGGATGAGATATAGATACTGCCTGTGACCATGTTATATTGTTATGAGCTAGAGCTCTTTTATTACAGCTTATGTGTGTACATGTAGATTCCATATATTGGAGTAGTCTGCATATGCATACAGCTGGCATGTACATATTTCCTAGTCCTACGTATATTGGGACTGGGGCGTTACATGTTTTTGTGGTGGCCCATGCAGGTCGAGATAAATTGTTTGGTTACTTTACCGTACCAAGCAAGCCTGCATATAGGAATAGAGTTTAGGAATCTCATCCACATGCTTAATCACCTTCCTTGATTTCAAATTTCGAATTCTCGTTTGACTGCTTGTCTTGCATCTAGCTTGATCTTGTTCTAACGTAATCTCTATTTTCGTGCGAATAGGATGAATCTTCGTAGTGGTCGCACTACTCCTCTCGCCATTACTGATGGGAACACCACTACTCAAGAAGGACCAGTGGGTCAGCCCCCTATATCCCCTACCACTCCAACGCCATCCGGACTGCAGCCTGTGATGACACCACCCACTACTCAACAGCAAGCCCCGGCACCCCAAGTGGGACAGACAGGCCCCGAAAACTATGCATCCCAAGAAGAGTACCTGCCACTCCCGCCAACCTATCCACCTCAGCTCCCACCACATATTCCACCTCATATCCACCATCATGTCCACCACACCAGCCTCCACAGTATCCACCATCATATCCACCATATCAGCCTCCACAGTATCCACCACAGCAGCCTCCACAGTATCCACCATCATATCCACCCCAGTAGCCTCCGCAGTATCCACCACCATATCCACCCCAGCAGCCCCCACAGTATCCACCACCATATCCACCCCAGTATCCACCACAGTATCCACCTCAATATCCTCCCTCATACCCACCACAGTATCCCTTTCCATATCCTTCATATCCACCATAGTATGGGCCAAAGGGTGTCCCACAGATCATTCCCCAGATGCCATACATGCCCCCACAGCAGCCCATGCCTCAGGCTGGTGGGTCTACTACCGTCCATATCCTTCAGAGCTTAGTACAGGCCCAGATGCAGCAGAGCGAGGCTATCAGGAGGAGTTTGGAGACAGCACTGACCCGAGCACCCCAAGCCTCCGTGGGTACTATCGAAGGGTTCCGCAATATGAATCCTCCACACTTCAAAGGCACTGAAGACGTCATTGGAATTACCAATTGGCTGGTAAAGACGGAAAATCTTTTGAAGGCTTCCGAGTTGTCTGCAAACCTATGGATGACGGCAGTTAAATTGCAGTTGGAAGGAAATGCTTATGATTGGTGGGCCGCAAAGGAGAGACGGCTAGGAGTTGATCAGACATGGGAAGAATTCAAAGAATTGTTCAATAAGAAGTTTTTCTCCGACACTGCCAAAGACGCACTTTATGACCAGTTCCTACATCTAGAGCAAGAAAACATGACAGTTGATGAATACGACGCCGAGTTCAGTCGGTTGAGTCGTTTTGCTCCCGGATTAGTTTCGACAGAGTTGGAGAAGGCCAAGAGATTCCATAAGGGATTGAGCATAGAGCTTCAACGATACACTAGTTCCGAGTCCCGAGTCTCACAAGAAGCAGTATTGGCCGAAGCAAGGACTCAAGAGGCCATAAATAAGAAGGCACAGCAACGACGATCTATTTCGACCGTTGCATCAGCAAAGACGACACCAGCAGGGCCCACCCGACAACCAGTGACACAGCAGCGGATTAGAGCTTCCCCACAACCAGTGAGGAAATTACCCATATGTCATTATTGCGGTAGGAAGGGGCATTTCCAGAGGGATTGTCGTCGTAGGTTGGGACTATGTATGGCTTGCGGGTCAAATCAACACCAAGCTCGAGATTGTCCTTTTGGACGACAGCAGATGCAGGGAGTAGCATTACCAGCGCCAGGAGGAGGAGTACCACGCCCGCCAACAGCTAATGGATATCCAAGGGGCAACCAAAAGTCGGGACAAGTCTTCAGTATGATCACCGCGGGGCCACCAACCCAAGGAGCCATAGAGACAGGTACGACGTCTTAGTTAAATTTACCATTGCATGACCATGATCATAGAATGACTTAGAAATTTTATGGTATAAACCTTGATAGTTATAGAAACACGAGGGTATCCTATCTAGTTAGAAACCACCACCGCAATCCTTGTAAGTACCATGATTTGTTTCACTCCCTCGGATCGTATGTCAACATAGTGCACTGCAGAAATGCGGAGGCACGAAGGCGACATACACAACTGTTTTTCTCTTTTGCACAAAAATTGTGACACGATTTTCGCGCTCTATTCTTCCTCCGCCTTGCACTTCGTTTCCACATATCGTGCGTTAATTTTTATTTCGAGGACGAAATTCTTATAAGTTGGGTAGGATGTAAAACCTCCAAATTTTGTGGATTTTATTATTATTATTTTTGGCTTAAATTGAATTTTACTGTTTTTATGAAAGGTAAATTTATTTGTGTTTTTATTTTTTTATATAATATTAATGATAGACTTTTACATAAAAATTTATATCCTACAAATATTTGTGGGATATTTATTCATGTGTATATTATGAGGGTTAGTGATTATTTTGTCAAAAGATTTTATTGATTAGAAATAAAGAATATTTCTATATAA
This sequence comes from Iris pallida, assembly GCA_029216955.1. Classification (NCBI taxonomy): domain Eukaryota; kingdom Viridiplantae; phylum Streptophyta; class Magnoliopsida; order Asparagales; family Iridaceae; genus Iris; species Iris pallida. The sequence continues at coordinate 93,892 of JANAVB010027753.1, forward strand.
TAAATATATTTTTCCTTGGAATATAATATAATATTTTTAAAATTATTTTAATATTTTATACTAGAATGTTTATGATTAATCTTAATATAGTAGTGTATTAATGTTTTAATAGGAATATTTTTATATGTTGGCTAATATTTTAGATACGTAGATATATGCATATATAAGCATATATCAAATATAGTTAATAAATGTAGATATTTTTATATATTTTAAAATATTTTTTTTGTCATATTATAAACTACTTTGGGCTTTATTAGTTTATATATATATATATATATATATATATATATATATATATATATATATAAGAATGGAAAAAAAAAGTGGAGCAGTAGTGGTCGGCCATGGACCGACCACAGCTAAGGATAGCTCCTTAGTTGCAAAGCCAAACCAGCACCTTTAGGCTTAGGTGCAAAGGCACCAACCTTTTTGCAAAAAAAAAAAAAAAAAAAAAAATATAAGATGTGGTGGCCGAAACCCCACCCCCACCAACTGCAGCAGCTAAGGCTGCGGGAAGGGGGGGCCCGACCCCCTCATTAAATTAACCAAATCAGCGGCTACAGCTGCTGTATATAACCCGACCCCACATAACCGAGAACTAGGCAAGCAGCTCTAGCTGCAAACCCCTAAAGCTCGACCCCACCTTAAGTAAAAGATGCAGCAGCTAGCAGCTGCATAGTAGAAACCCAAGCCAACTATTAGAAACCCGAGCCCATTGTTTACCTCCTACTCCTACTAAGATTAGAAGACAGCCGGTTATATATATACAACTCTCCGCCAACCTAAACCCTAACTCCCACGAAAATTGACGGCCACTCCTTCGCCTGCACCCTCTTCGCCTTCACGAGCGCGCCCCGACCGCCGTGAGAGCTACCGCCAGCAAGGGAAGCCACCCGTCGACAACCCATTGACAGCAGCTGCGTTGTCCGACCCCGACTTCGCGGCTGTCCTCCGCGACGCACGCTCCGTCGATTCGCGTTCCGTCTTCTCAGGTACGAAGACCATCTATTCGGCTGTATGTCTCTTCAAGCACTTCGATTTTAGATGATTTGTATTGTCCCCGAAATCGAAGCCAAAACTGGCGTTTGATTACTCAAAAACAGAACAGTTTTCGTACTTGAGCACCCTACTTTGGAAGGCGAAAACTTGCCAATCCAAGACCAATTTCTAAAACCCACTTGAACGATTTCTGTTCACAACACATAGGGCTGTGCAGTAGAGTTCGTACTTTCGAATTTAATGGTCTGTACAGGAATTTATGGGTCTCGAAAAATCTACATATTCTGTTTTCAAAATTTCTAAAATTTCTCCGATACGACGTACGCCCCGGCTAACCGGGCGACGTGGTCGCGCGATATATGCATTAAAAGACGCGTATGGTCGTTGCCGAAGTGTGGGAACTGACGGAACTCAGTTTCGTCGCGTGTGTGCGACGAAATCAACGCGTATCCGTCGAGATACCCCCGTATCGGTGTTTTGCAAACTTGCCCGTAACTTCGTGTAAGTCGTTGAATCGAGACGAAACTTGCGCCAACAGGTCCGGATCGAAATTCTGGTCCTGCATACCAAGTTTGGTTGAATTCTGAGAAGGTCGAATCGGAACCCATTTTTGGCTGGCCCGCGATCCACTCAAACGGGCGATTTTGTACACGGCTCCTCGGAATCCAAAACTGGACATACCGTTGAGTTCCTCTCCTCAAACTGAATCTGTAGACATGTAGTTTGACGACTTTAGAGACCATAGACTTTGGCACGCGTTTCGGTGCAAAGCGGGTCCAACGGCGGACATCGTTTTGATCCGAAATTACGATTTTGCCCTGTTTCGAAATCGTACTTTTGGACAGACGTTTCCTAGGTATATCTTCTTCATCGAGAACGTTTTTGATGTTTGTTTCAGCATCCGGGAACGTTTGCGGAGGTTCCACTCTTGTAGCTTCTTCTCACTTGCCGATTTCATCTACTGGACGTCGTCAAAACACCTTCCAACCACCAGGCAAGTATACCTTGCTATATTTACTATCATATTATTTATTTTCAGCATTTATTTACTTTGTTTCATATTTTTATAAACTGTGCGTCCAAGCCACACTTGGGTGCAAGCGACTTTATCAGTTGTTTCTTTGTTTTATTTTTATTTATTTCATGTCGACTTAGTTGTAATGGACTACCTTTCTATCATGGGATATTCTTATATCTCCATTGGCCATGACACTCACACTACACGATTGAGACATGTTGCTAGGGGCACGGCTTGCATATTGGCTGGCCATCTCTATGTAAGAAGTCGTGTGACGGATAGATGATCGTAACTGCTATGACTAGGGTTTTAGAGACTAAAGCAGTTACAAAACTGGACGAGCCATGGACATGACTTGAACAGTGTGGGATATATTGGGGGAGGATAGTCGCTAGGGCGTATGGGAAGCCAAACAGGTAAACCACAGTCTCCGGATGGAACTGTGGCGATATATTTGCAGATGCCCTCTGACGTTTTAGACGTTACGGACAGATACAGATGACTGGATGCCAGTTACGTACACATAGCCTAAAATCCCACCCATGCACATGAAAGTTGTCCTCTAAATTGCACAATAGATGGTTAGAATTCCCTTGGCATATTGGTGTCTAGGAGAGTCTTGCATTTTTTTATTATCATGACAGTTTATATTAGCATGTTCTTCCTGTATCTTGTTACGGCCCTCTGAGGACCTGGTGATCTCTCCAGGTATAGACGACGAGCAGTATTCTGAGGAGTACGGTTCTGGACTCGAGTCTCCATTTGCAGCTGAGGAGGTCTCACCTTCGGAGCCTATTTGATTCTATTCTTAGTTGATGGACTTATGTAGTTGATACTCTTTTTCATATTCATTTCAGTTGATTTCTTTTCAGTAGTTCGGTAGTGGATTTGTTTTCGCCCGACAGATATTTCTCTTTATTTTGAGTTGAGACATTTGGTTTATTATTTCTCTTATTTATCGCTGTGGATGAGATATAGATACTGCCTGTGACCATGTTATATTGTTATGAGCTGGAGCTCTTTTATTACAGCTTATGTGTGTACACGTAGATTCCATATATTAGAGTAGTCTGCGTATGCATACATCTGGCATGTACGTATTTCCTAGTCCTACGTATATTGGGACTGGGGCGTTACATTGTCAGTGATGTTGCGCCCTTGGACGAAGCCACTTTGTTCTTCTAATATGATCTTGGGAAGGATGGTAGACATGTGAGACACAATGATCTTGGAGATGATTTTGTTGGCGAAGGTGCAGAGGCTGATGGGACAAAAATCTTTGAAATTCTCTGGGCTATCTTTCTTAGGGATGAGAATGATGTTGGCACTCGAGATGGATTTGGGGTATCTGGCTCCCTGAAAAAAGGCAACGGCCGCATCGAGGAAATCTGCGACGATGATATCCCAACAGGTGCTGAAAAAAACCCCAGAAAACCATCGGGACCTGGGACACTGTGCTCATTCTGGGCCCAAACTGTCGTTTTAACTTCTACTACGGTTGGGTTGGCCTGAAGCAGCTCATTCTCTCTCTCGCTGATTATAGGAGGAATCTTGGACAGGAGGTCTTCATCTTTAAGGATCAAATCTTTAGTGAATAATCTGGTGTAGTAGTTTGCGGCTGCTTCCTGTATGTTCCTTTGATCTTTCAGGACTTGGCCGTCTTCATCAGTGATTTGATGCAGATTCAGTTTTTGTCTCTGACCTTTGACGCAGGCGTGGAAGAAAGCCGTGTTTCTGTCTCCCTCAGCGTTCCATGCCAACCTAGCTTTCTGTTTCCAGAATTCTGTCTCAACCTTGAGTCTGGATTTGAGGATAGCCTTGGTAAAGTTAAGCGTGGCACGATGCTCCTGCAATCTGTTCGCTGCGAACAGAGCCTCAGCTCTGACTACATCGTCCTCCGCCTTCTTGATTTCTTAGAAAATATTGTCGAAAGCGTTCTTGCTCCAGTACGCCAACGCTCGTTTGGTGGCTTTGAGTCTGGCAGTTATTCGGAACAGGAGGTCGGATGGGAGGCAGTGTCCCAAGCTGTCGCTACGATGTTTCGAAATTGATGATGGGAGCTCCAGAAGTCCTAGAATTGGAAGGCTTTCTTGATTGGATTAGGATTGCTGCTAATCTCAATGAGAAGGGGAGCGTAATCCGATTCTGTGGTGTTAAGGTGGGATAAGTTGGAGATGAGGCCAGTGTCTAACCAGTTGTTGTTCACCAGGGCTATGTCTAGACGAGATACTGCCGCCTAGCCCCCTCCTACATGTTGCACCAAGTGAACTCATTGCCAATGTACGGCAGGAAGGTTATATAGGCGTTGAAGATGAAGTTGTTGAAGTCATCCATGGTTGTCTGGTGTGGGGGCCTGCACCCATATTTTTCCTCTCTGGAAAAAATAGTGTTGAAGTCTCCGATGCACAACCATGGGAGATTTCCATACAGGTGACCAGTGTCCGTCAGAGTGGCCCAGAGAGATTTTCTCTCGATAAAGTCACAGCTGCCGTGAACTGCGAAAATGAGGGATCATTTCTGGAGTGTCGAGTGCTCAACCCAGCAAGACAGTGCTTGCCTGGAGTCGTGAATGGCGCCAAAATTGATGTCGTTGCCGAAGAGGATCCAGATGTCGTTGCACCCAGCTACCGTTATCGGAAATCCGAGCGATAGTTGGCGAGCTTTGAGTTTCTTTATTGGAATTTTGGGTTCTATGATGATAAGAATGTCGATGCGGTAGATTTTTTTGAGGTCAGAAATTCTGTTAATGGTGGGTTTGTTAGCGAGCCTACGGACATTCCACGTGAGTATGTTAAGCATTGGAAGGGGGAGGGAGGTTATGTTGCTTTGCAGCAGATCTAGTGGTCATGGCCTTGAGTTTTTTGTCCTTTTTTCTTCTTGTTGTTGTGTTTCTTTGCTCCTTTTTGAGAAGCTGTTGAATTGTCCGGCATGTCCTCTTTCTGTCCGTGCAGGTTCTGTTCTGATTTGTACCCGAAGATATTGGTCTCTGCCTCAATTTCTTTCAGCGTGCTGAGGGGGTTTGAGGGGTCAAGGAATCCAGCTTCCGAAGCATGAAGAATTCTGTGAGTTGTGTCTGCTCCTAATATGGCGAGGATGTTCTCTGGGGGTAGAGGACATTACGAAACCGATGGATTCGGGGGAGGTGACTCTTGCTCTTTACTATCCAACCTCTCTGGCCGCACAGCTGATGGGACGTTGTCAGAGCTTAGGTCGTCTTCTCCTGCCAGAGTATCCTCTGTAAGGGCAAGAATGCTGAAAGAATTGTGGAGTTGGATGTCCTCTGGCGCGGGGGTTGCTGTCTCCCGGGGGGTTGAGCGAGGTAGGGCACTATTTCCTAGGAATGAAGGGGAAGAATGCTTGGGAGGGTGGTAGCCTCCGAGCCAGTTGGGTGGTACTGATGAGGGGGAATGCCAGGGGGGTGGGAGCCTCCGAGCCAGCTGACTGGTGCCGGGAGGTGGTAGGTGGAATGGACGGCTCTGAAGGTTGGACGGGCATTTTTAGTGGACGTGGCCTTGCGGGCGACACGCTTCCTCAGTTTCGGGTGTGCTTTGCGGCAGTTCTTGGATATGTAACCTCTCAGGTGACAATGCTTGCAATAGATGATGTTGCTATCGTATACAAGCGCCTGAGTGTGAGTTCTATCCCCAAGAAGGAGCTCTTTGTGTTCTGGGGGATCTGAGGACAGATCCAGTTCAACCGCATATCTTGGCGAAGTTACATTTGGAGAGGTTTCGGGTTTCTTTTTCTTCTGCCACTAGGGATCTGAAGGAGCTTGCTATCCTTTTAAGAGCCGCCATGGTGAAGCAGACTAAAGGCAGGTTGGGGAGGGTGACCCATGCTAAAATAACGATCGAGTCAACCTTTGGGTCGAACTCTGGCGACCATTTGACGATTTTCACTCTGTGAGCACCGATTGTGGTGGTGCCCTTGGCCCATACGACCGTAAAATCTTCTACGGAGGATAGGTAGAGGTAACAGTATTTTGGATCCAGCGGTGCCACCTGGTAAGCCGAGGCGATGCCCCAGCCTGGTATGGCCTCTTGGATAGTGGAGAGTTTTGGGCACCCAGTTTGGAATTTTAATACCAAGGTTTTCTCGAATCGTCTGGCGAGAGACGAAATCTCTTCCGGGGAGAAGGGGAATAGGATTGGCTGACCACTAGCCGGGGTCGGGCTGTCGACTTCGCTTTGCTCGATGTCTTCAAGAAGCGGAGCCAAATGAGACACGCGATTTGGCCTAAGCGCGTCCGCGAAGGAAACTGATTTAGCGGGACAAACTGCCTGAGCTGGGGGCGCCACTACAGGCTGGGATGGGGGGAAGGGGGTTTAGGGAGATCGAGTTGCCTGTCCCTCCCCGTAGGACTGAAGATAGCTGAGCTGGAGCAATTCTAACTCCAAGGAGGAGGGGGCAAGTCGAGCTGGCGATGGAGTCCGAGGAGGAGAGGCCGAGAAGTAGTGACCAAGGGGGCGCAAACGCCGGAGACACCATGGGGGTTGCATAGGAGCCCGAACAGCTGGGCGTATGCTTTGACGATGCTGTGGGGCGCATGTGCACTCGGGGTCGAGGGCGCATAAGCTCATGGAGACGAGGGCGCATGGACCGCCTCAGAACTGGCACGAGAGCATGGGGGGCGCATAACACGAGTGCAATGGGGAGGCGCATACCCAGTCAACGAGGACGTCGGCGCATGCCTTGCTGCCTGCAAATCCTACGAAGGGGAAAACGTGGCTAGAGTCAAATTCGAATTTGAATTTAAAATTGAAGACGGCAAGATCTCGGGGATGAATGGGCAGGAAAGTGCTGAGCACGAGGCCTGGGACAGCCACCGGCTGCTCGGGGCACCGGAGAGGAGCTGCCGACCGTGGCGAGGGAGCTCCGCTTTCGATACCGATGAATGACCGCCGACGGGGCGGGCCAACGGAGGGGGCTACCCCGGGGCGCGTCTGCGAGAGCTGGAGGAAGTCCGGGCGGCCAGCGAAGCTTGGGTGCTAACTCGACGAGGCGATGCCCACAACGGCCAGCTCCTCGGCGGACCAATCTCTGGTCGGGGGCCGGTGCGGGGGGTGACCTCCGGAGGTAGGCGGCCCAGCCCGTACTGGGCGCGTCAGATAGGGATGACGGGATGGGAGGGTGAGCGGA
>JANAVB010027754.1:0-27500 GCA_029216955.1 Iris pallida
CGTGACAGCTACTCCAGCTCCCTGATATGATGTGACCCAAAAATGAACGTGATCCGTCCAGAACTCACACTTGCTGAGCTTGGTATACAACTGGTTCTCTCTCAGAACCTGCAACACTTTCCTGAGGTGGTCTTCATGCTCCTCTTCACTAGCAGAGTATACGATGTCGTCGAGAAACACAACGACAAACTGGTCTAAGTATGGCATAAAGATGCGATTCATCAAATCCATGAATATGCTGGAGCATTGGTCAAACCAAACGGCATTACTAAGAACTCATAATGCCCATACTTTGACCTGAACGCTGTCTTGGGAATATCTTCCTTCCGAACCCTCATCTGATGGTACCCTGAACGAAGATCTATCTTGGAGAAAACTCTATAGCTTTGCTCAACTGATCAAATAAGTCATCGATCCTGGGTAATGGGTACTTGTTCTTCACTGTTGCCGCGTTAAGCTTCCTGTAGTCAATACACAATCTGGATGACCCATCCTTCTTCCCCACAAGTACCACTGGTGCTGCCATGGTGACACGCTAGCTTGGATAAACTTTTTCTCCTTCAGTTCCTCTATGTGCTGATATACCTTGGCCTGCTCTGAATCCGCCATTCTGTAAACTCGATCTGATATCGGTTTAGTTCCTGGTGCTAATTCTATACTGAACTCAATATCCTAACCGGTGGTAGACCTGGAACTTCTTCAGAAAATACGTCTAGAAATTCTTCAACTACCTTCGAAATCTGAACTTCTTCCATTGCCGTTATTACTCCTCTGCTCCTGCTGAGTTGCCTCTGATCTGACTAAGGTGAACCTCTTCATGCCTGGAATATCAAAAGATACTCCCTCTCGACAATCTATTGTCGCATGACTGTCTTTCAGCAGTCCATGCCTAAGATAACGTCGAAATTTCCAACAGGAAATTCTATCAACCGGGCGGGTAAGGAATGCCCGCAAACTACAACGCTACACGCTAGAATAACTCTACTGACTCCTACGAGCCCATTACCATGAGTATATTCAACCTCCCTGGCAATGCCTCGAACTCCATTCCTAGTCGTGTCGCAAATTGTGCAGATAAATGAATGTGATGCTCCCGAATCAAACAATGCTACTGCGGGATATGAGGCGACGAGAATGTTACCTGCCACAACATCTCCCGATGCCAATGTCTCCTCCAAGGACAGAGTGAATGCTTGCCCTCGACCTCCTTGTTGGTTTCCATGCTGCGGCCTAGCCTGGTGCTGTTGCTGGCCCCTTTCTTGATGATGCTGGGGTGGTCTATGCTGGTGTTGCTGCATCGGCGGTCCCTGCTGCCAAACATCTGAGCCTGCATCATAAACGGACGCTGTGCCAACGGCCTCACTGCCACTGCTGGTCCTCGATAGCCTGTCCCTGGTGCTGGCAGAGCAGGAAACTGCTGCCCTGGTCCTCCTGACCTCGAATTCATGGGACATGTGGTAACCCGATGGTCTGGATTTCCACATATCAAACACAGTCCATTCAATGTCCGACACACATCTCTAGTGTGCCCCATCTTCCCACAATAAGTGCAGCCCGTCGGGGGTTGCTGGTTCTTCCTCTGCTGCTGTTGCTGCTGTCTGGGTGGTGTTGGTGGTCCGTATCGCCACATCGTGGATACGAATACCAGTGGATGGTGCTGTTCGGGTGCTGCTCCCCCTCCTCCTTCAATCTGACTGTGGGATCTCTTCTGACCCCCAGTCCTTACTGCAAGCCTCTGAATGGTGATCTCATGCCTTCGAGTTGCCGTCAACACTTCGTCAAAAGTTTGGTAATTGTGCCCTTCTATCAATTGCAAGAGTTCAAGATGAAACCTTGCTGAAACCTCATGGCCCTCTGGCTCTCTGTTGCTACCATCTCTGGGGCGAATCTACTTAATCTGCAGAACTCCACTGCATAAGCATCTACAGTCTTACCGGCCTACCTGAGGTTGATAAATTTCTGTGTAGCTCAAACTGTGCCACAACTCCATAGTACTTCGTCTTGAATCTGGCAGTGAAATCATCCCAAGCCACAGGACGTCTGATGCCCACTTCCTCTGATTCCCACCAATCACGTACGAGATCCTGAAGTAACAACTTCACTAGATCTACACGTTCTGCTGCCGGTACCTTAGCTGCCGTCAGAATAGCCTCCATGTCCTTAAGCCATGCATCTGCTGATATGGCATCCTCCGTGCCCTCGAAACGGCGGGGGTTGTACTTGCAAAACCTGGCTGATGCTCCTGAATCCGGCCTCGCCCCTCTTTCCAATGCCGTCTGCAATCTTTGGATGAGCAGCACATTCTGCTCTTGTAGCTGAGTGTGCATGCGTTGCTGGGCCAACATCTGATGTTGCTGAGTAGCCATCATTCCTCTCATGATCTCCAGAAGGGCTGGTGTGTCCACTTAGGTAGGTGGAACTGTCGGTGGTGGTGGAACATCCGGATACTGCGATCCAGCTGCTGGTTCTACTATCACTTCATCCTGGGTAGCCTCCTGAGTTAGTACTGGCCCTTGTTGCTGACAAACAGGTCAGGTTGTCCATGTTGCTCCTGCTGTTGTCCAGTTCTGACCGATGCAGACGAAGTGCCCCTAAGAAAAGGGACAAGAGAACAATCAAACAACCGGACATGAAGGATCACAAAGTCAAAGGATACCAGAATGTCAAGCAAGGGTTGAGAATAACGAATCATGAGATCAAGGGGGAACACGTGTGATTGAGACATCCTATAAATCAAAATACCCACAAGTCTGAAATCAGACCTGTATGGGCCACCACTAAAACCTTATCACGCCCCAGAACCAGAATACTGGAGAGCGGGGAATGACTCAGCCAGCTACGTATTACGGGTAAGTGAATACCATATAATACGATCAATGCTGTCTAACCAGACGAGGGGGTGCATACTATATGAAAGTCTTACTATGGTCACTTCACATCTATTGTCTCAATCATTCAAAACAAGAAACAGAAATAGAGAACATGTAAGATAAAGCAGTAAGGCGTCCCAAACGCTTAGTCAAAATGTTCTGGAGATCTGGCTTTACAAAATATAGCTAGATGGTATAGTAACATATACACAATTGTTATCAGCTGCAGTCTGACTTAATTACAATTATGTAAAAGTAAGTGCAAGACAATCCGACTAACATGTCGGGGCCAAACGGCTAAGTATGAAGTAAATAACAGTAAGGAACCCACTCGAGTCCTCCTGCGATCATCCCTCTAGTATTGACCATCTTGGAGGTAGAAGTAAGCTGGATCCTCGGGGACTGGCTCTAAATCTGGCCATGCAAAACCAGAGAGGTTAGACCTCTAATAGCAAGTACCATAAGGGAGCACGATATGAAGGATTAAACCAGTAAGTAAGAGAATATAATAATAGATCTCTGCTTTCCACTAGGATTCACATAACATCACGACACTTCGAACCAACCTCCCAACCAAACAAGGACAGAAGTTGGCCCGTCATATCCTGACATTCTGATCATCTCAGTTAGGCAACAGAGTAGGTACAGTACACAAACAAATCATCTTGAACGGCCAATCAACTACTACGGCTTGCTATTGTGAGTCCCAAGTTATCCTAGAATTATGTAAATAGGGATTCCTCAGTTCTTACTATGTGCGAGCAAGGCTAGTCTATCCAGTCAATCAATTGCGCCAATCATGTAATTAGATGAGTTCCAGCGGGACGCCCGCCGTTAATATAACATGTACAATAATATAAGCAGATACCGTTCCCTGCCCGTGTGACAGATTTACAGTATCTGTGGGAACCAGCCGGCCTGTCGGGCACTTAATAGTCCCAAAGAGGGCTGCCATGTAAGAACTCGGGAATCCATTCTCTCCATGCCATCATTATTTTATTTAACTTAATAGTCTCTACGTTGAGTGAAGTTCCATGCCGTGGATCATGGTCATTCAAATGAGTACTTTCGTACGGGGTACGATATGCACAACCTACAACGATACCTGTGCGGCTAGGTTGTAGGTCTTACATAGCGTGATACAACAATCAAATCTAACCACGGAGTAATCATGCCTTGACCATAAAGTACACATGCTGTTTTTGTAAGATAAATAAATAACTAAATAAATAAATAAATAATTTGAAGCCTGCATGTGCCTGTATGCCAATATTCCGGATTGGCTAATCGAGTACAATAGTTCATTACATGAACGTGTCTCATTCATTTCATTCAATAAGACGACTAGCCAGTCTCTTAGTTCCAACTAGGAACGTATGATCAATTTTAATCAAGATAACCATTATTATCAATGGTATCAAGGCATGAAAGTCAATTAGTATTACATGGGGTCGAGTCTATAACTCTCAAGGTTAAGTTCTAGTCATACTGGGTATCCATGGATCAATCAGGACACAAGGTGCATTCCACATAACAATCCATATTAACAATATTAACATATCATGATTTATCAAGTCCATGCCAAAAGGCTTATGGATATAATAGAAGAATTATCATACCATCATTAAATGAATAAGTTATAGCACAAATAAAAACACTCAGGTCAGGAAGTCACGCCAACAAGTCTAGGCTAAGGCCAAAAGTCACGCCAACAAGTCTAGCAGGTTGGAGTGAGCGTGTAAACAGCGTGAGCATGAAAAAGCGTAAAAACGTTGGCACACACAGCGTGAGCATGAAGGGAAATTCACGCACTCATGAGTGAGCGTGAAGAATGATAAGAAATTCAAGCACGCACAAGTGAGCGTGAAAAGTGACAAGAAATTCACGCACACACAAGTGAGCGTAAAAGTGATAAGAAATTCACGTACGCATGCAGGACGTGTGCGTAACTCAAAATCCACGCACGCTCATGAGAACGTGAGCGTGACTCAAAATCTACGCAGATACGTAAGAACGTGTGCATGACTAAAAATCTATGCTAACATGTAAGAACATGAGCGTGACTCAAAATCCACGCAGACACGTAAGAACGTGTGCGTGACTAAAAATCCACGTAACATGTAAGAACATGAGCGTGACTCAAAATCCACGCAGACACGTAAGAACGTGTGCGTGACTAAAAATCCACGTAACATGTAAGAACATGAGCGTGACTCAAAATCCACGCAGACACGTAAGAACGTGTGCGTGACTAAAAATCCACGCTAACATATAAGAACATGAGTGTGACTCAAAATCCACGCAGACACGTAAGAACGTGTGCGTGACTAAAAATCCACGCTAACATGTAAGAACATGAGCGTGACTCAAAATCCACGCAGACACGTAAGAACGTGTGCGTGACTAAGCCTTCGTCCCAAGCCAGAAATGAAGTTCCCAGCCAGAAAGTACGCCAAGTTGGGAGATCAAAACCCATGAACAACCGAGAATATAAACACTTAGATCTAGGAAAAACCAGCCACAGAAATCAAAAATGCTAAGTAGTAAACTCTCTCAGAATCATGAAGGAAGAGAAATAAACCATAAAAATGGTTCTCCAAGCAAGAAGCAAGATTGCACTTGCCTGCTGCTACTGCTGGTAGGTGGAGAAGTGATGAGAGGAAGAAGAAGAAGAAGAAGAAGAAGTTATGAAGAGAGAGAAGGGGAATGGGGGCTTAAATAGGAAAGGGGGTGGTAGGTGGGGTTATAGGGTCGGGTTCCATTCGGATCCAACCAAGGCCAACCCAAAACAAGACTAAGCAGAGAAGTTAAAAGCAGGAAATAAAATACAGAAATAAAATACAGGATTAAAAATTGTAGGAAATAAAATGCAGCTAATTAATTAACATGAATTTAAATACAGGATAATACATGATAAATACTAAATAAATATACATGAGTTGTACATGTATAAATATGCATTCTGGGAACGGGGAGTGACAAATAACTTGAGATACGAGTTTGTATTTGAGTTTGTTTGAGATATTATTATTTAGTAGTTTATAAATATTGTTGTTTAGTCTTTAGTTGCAAACTTCTGTTTTATCTTATCGTGCTTAGACTGTGATTGAGATTTCATTATAACTATACTTGTCCTCCGTTCGGAGTTAAGATATTGACAAGTATATTATATAATTGCGTGAGGTGTTGATTAGATAGTAACCTAGGACAGCGTTCTACCGTCGATACTGTGGCGTAGGCTAGACGTACCCACTTCTCGTACCCCTACATTGGGTGCGGGTCGTGACAGGTCTTAACTTCATGTACATTTGTCGTATCGAGACAAAACTTTTGCCAACAGAATCGTATCAAAATTCTGGTCCTGTACGCCAAGTTTGGTCTGATTCTGAGAAGGTTGACCGAAACGCCTATTTGGCGAGCCTTTGACCCGATCAAACTGGCAAAATTGTATACGTCCTGCCGGAATCCAACTTTGAACATATAGTTGGGTTTGTCTCATCAAACTAGACTTGTAGACATGTCTTTTGACGACTTTAGAGACCGTAGTTACTGGCACATTTTTCGGTACAAAATGGGTCCAACGGCGGACATCATTTTGATTCAAAATGACAGTTTTACCCCTATGTCCAGAATTGGACTTATGGGTAGTCTATCCTTGCTATTTTCTTTATTCTGGAAATGTTCGTGATATTTGTTGCAGCATTCGGAGTCATTTGTGGGATCTGACTTTTCATAGCGACCGATTCTAGTCACTGGACTTGCTATTTCTGCGCACCACCCTCAGGCACGATACTTTGCCATCTACTACCTATGTATTTTAGCTCATATATTGCATACATTTATTTCTTATTTATTTAATACAAGATAAACTGTGCTTAATAGTCTTATTTTTGCAATTCTACTACTTATTTTATTCTACGTTGCTTGCACTATGCCAGTTAAACCTACATTAGAGAGACTACCTGCATTCATTGGCCTTGACACAGGTTTTCCACGAGTCACGAGTCGCATATAGGTCTCGTACTTGTGTGGTCAGCTTGCCACCGATACGTAGGGACGTTCGTTAGGCTATAACTACTATTAGGATTGCATGATAGAAGACTAGTAGTTATTAGAGTTAGAGCATTGGACGGGAGAATACAAGTGGACGTTGACCTCCTCCTTATCTATCGTAGACTAGATCGACACTGAGTAACGATAGGTAGACTATATACTATAGACTCGCTCGATACTGAGGAATGGTATATAGTGTTTAGACTCGCTACCGAGTATTATATTAATTATTTTATCTTGACTTGACTTGGAGGTTATGCGATCATGCACTATTCTCAAAATGCATTTCCACTTAGTGGGTTAGGTGACCCTTATCCGTTGGGTGTATGTACATTTGGTTTGGGCACTTATATCTGATCACATCTTGGAACAGTAACTTGCCGCAGACTAGTTTGCCACACCCTTGTCCTTGTTGGTTGTAGGTGTGGTTCACTGCTTCGATGAGAAAGTATTGAACCTTATTGTGGTCCGGATACCATATTGGATGCATGGCATGGAAATATACTTCATCATGGATTAGCGTGCCATCTCCTGTCCTTGTTTGCTTGGGAGGATGGTACGCTAGTTCAAGGGTGGAGTATTGGACCATGATATAATTCGATTTGACTTATTATTAAGCAGTTTATATTCAATTTATATGGTATGATTATGTATCTTGTTACGTCCCTCTGAGGACCTGGTGATCTCTCCAGGTGTGTGCTATTATCTTTTCGCAGGTGTTCTAGCCAAGGCCGTGATCTTCAATATCCTTTCGATGATTATTGCTCTTAGATCGTCATTCATTTCATTATCAAACTCTTCCATTGTTCATGTATTCCTCTCTTTTAAACAGTTGGTAGTAGATTTGTCTCCGCCCAACATATTGTATAAAGACATTTCATAGTTGATTATACGATATCTTTTATTCTTTATTTTGTGGATGAGATTAGTTGTTATGGTTTCTACTGCATTTTACATCTTATGTATACATACGAGGGTTCCATATATTGGAGTATGCTTTATATGTATACAGCTGGCATGTCTACGTACTTAGTCTTAAGTATTTGGGACTGGGGCGTTACAAAATCGGAGTGATGCGAGCTTGGGTAGAAAACCCGTATTATCAACTTTGGTTTGACCTTAGGATTGGGGTCAGTGTTGTTATTATTGTTGGAAAACTATGATTCCAATACTGACGGATGACTTTACACTACAAGAAAATACCATTTTATGTCGGGTAAAAACCGTCATATATGACATTATATGACGATTTTTTTGACACAGGCAACCGTGATGAAAACGGATGTTATAAATGTTTATAATAACCGTTATGAATATATGGACCATATATGACATTTTCTTTTTGAAATCGATATAAATAGTCCTATTATATAACACAAAATTCTAAAATCGACATTAAAAATAGAATTATATATAACAATCAAATTTTCAACCGTCATGTATGTGCCATATATACATAACGCTTTTAGCTCGTTCTGGTATTCTCACACACATATATATATAACCTGTGAAAACTTATAAATCAATGGGTTATAAAAGCAATGATCAATATGAATTTCCAGAACATGCATAATTTTCACACAAATACTATAACATCTGAAATATTAATTTCATTCATAATTTCCAGTTCCAAATACCATCTTATTTACATATTATCTATCTCTTTTTCAGCCTTTGCTTAACATATCATCATCTTAACTACATTTCCAAAAATAATTCCCTTTTCAGTACATTTCCAAAAAAATCCCAAACATATACATCTTCTTTCCTTCAAAACTTTCACCAACACAAAATCTTTCCCTTTTAGGGCAACCGAACTCAAAAATTGAAATATTGCATTCACCAACAGCAAATAGTGACATCCCTTCAAAGGCCAACATTGTATATCCCTTCTGTAAAACCTCTAAATTTTCCTATATTTTTTTGGTATTAATTTGCTATTTTGGTATTTGTACGTCGAGTGCGAATACATGTACGATATATTTTGTATACTAAAGTTTACATTTTATAGATTTCTTTATCTAGAATAATAAATATATTTATTTGAAATTACCCTTGTCTAAGTATAGAATATAGCAATACATATTTTGTCAAACTTTAATTATTTTTCTTACAATTTGCTTTTATTTATTTATAAGTATGAGTAATAATATTTTATAAAATACAAATTTATGAATGAATCTCATTTTCGAAATTTATTATGCTATTCAATTAAAAATGTAGTTTGAAACTATTTCCTATTAATACTTAGATGTTTATGATGATTTTCAAAATTAATTAATTATTATTATAAAAAGACAATTTGAATTTAATTGTGATAATTTAAATGGTGATTTTATTTTATTTATTTATTTTAAATAGTTTAATTTAAATGTATATTTAAATTAGATTTGGATTTAGATATGAATGTATTGATTTAAATTTAATAATAAAATTATCTATTTGGGTTTAAATAAATCCTAGTCTCTATCTACTAAGGATTCCTCAACCCTATAAATATGGGAGACTCCCCATTGTTTCCGCCACAATACTATTCCATAAATTCTCCACAAATGTGTCGTGCAATCGTGTCAGTGTCCAAAATCTTATTCCATAGTTTACATATACATTATCCACCTCCTCCGTGTCGACAACCCCGACATGATTCATCAAATCCCTAACCAAACCCTAAACCTAATCGGCAACTCCCCCTCTCCCTCACCACTTTCCTGCAAGAATCCCCATGACAGCACCAAATCATGGTCATCCTGACCACAGCCCTGTCCCTCCGACTTCATCGATTGCGTCCACACCCTCGCCACAGACCACCACCCGAACCCAGCAAGACCTCCGTCGTGGCCGTCATCTCCACCACAAACCCAGCTTCCACCCCCGCGTCCCTGACAACCCCATCACCACAACCACCACCATCAGACCTCCGCTAAACCACCGCATCACCTCACCTAACCCGCCACTACCAAAACCCCACCTCGCCAAGGCCGCTGTTCACCACACCACTGCCGGTCACCAGAAATCCCCAAACACCCTTCACCATCACCACCAAATCAGCCACATCCGCCACCACCATCCCAAATGAGAAAAAACGAAAATCTACTCACCTTTCTCGGCGCCGCCCCCGTCTTTGGCGCGCCTCCTTGTGCCGCGACCATGATTTTTGACCACCGCCACAGTGAATCTCCGCCAACGGCCACCCAGGAACCCCGCTTTCCCGCGACGCCCACTGCTGGGCCACGTCTCCGCGTCGGCGAACTTTGAGCAGGGGACCAACCCCGCCATACCCTCCTCGACGAAACCCTAAACGTCGAACAGCCCCTTCGTCCGCGGCCTTCCTCCTCGCCGGTGGTGGCGTCCTTCCCCGTCCAGCTCGTCCGCGGCCGAGCACCGCCGCTTCTCCCTCCATCCCTCCGTCTCCCGTTCTTTGTCAGCCTCTCTCTCTCTCTCTCTCTCTCGACCCGCTCTCTCGTTTTCTCTCACTCTTATTTCTTCTAAAGCCACTGGCACTCAACTCTCCCCCCTTAAAACCAATATTTATTTTTATTATTTTATTTATTATATTTACTGCTTTTTCAAAAGAGAACAGAGAACAAGATAGTTTAATGATAAACATATATATAATTGTTGCTTTACTATTAATAGAATACTTTTAATTATTATTTTATTGTTGTTTTTTTTAGAATTGAGATTTATGTTATAGTGTTAGATAGTATGTATTGGCAATATTTTATTATCTAATTATCATTATTACCAAATATATATATTATAGTGTTTCAAAGATGATTGTTATCAAAAATTTATTTTGACAAAAAGTAGGATTTTGCCTAAATAATTTTCTAGACTTCCAAATTATTTGTCTAAAATATTTCGATTAATAAAAATATAGTTAATTTCCAAAATAATTATACCTAAAATAATTTCCCTGTATTTTAACCTAGAAATATTTCTAGTTCCAATTATCATTTTTTATTATTAAAATATTCTTATTATGGTTTTTGATCTAAATTAATATAGTAGTATTTTTTTTAAATTATTTTCTGAAACTTTCTGAGTATGTATTACCTAAATGTATGTTGGATTAATAGATTTCATACTTAAAATATTATTTGACAAAACTTATAGTTTTAGTCTAAGAACTATGTTATTATTTCAAGCATATACTTTATCTAAGATTTATTTTACTAATAGAATATAGTTTTCAAATATCATATATTTTATATAAAAAAGTATATATTTTCCTTCTATTATCCTCCTCTTCATGGCTAAGTCTATTATTTCTATTTCCTCCAATTTCGTACCTCCTTATGTCGACCCTACTATCCTGACCGTTCTGGACCCGATAGAACAGCCCGTGCCATTATTGGAGGCCGTTTTGCGTAGTTGTAACACCGCAGTCATACTCTATGCCACCTTGATCATCGCAGCACACCAGGCGACACTCCAGGCAAGACACCTTGCCTTTACTGTTTAATTTCTTGCTCAATATCATGCATGTTTTATTTCTTATAAGTTGTTCTTTCAAACCATATGTAGTTGTGTAGCTTCCCTTCCCAGATTTTTTTTAAAAATATTTTTTATTTATTTGATTTAAATGGTGATTTTTAGATTTTTAGAATTAATTATTTTACGGTAGATGACTTTAGCCATGATGGAGTTTTTGAGTACAAGACGGTTAGGAATTATGGCACGGATAGTGCAGTAGCGTGCTTCGACTAGTGTTTAGCCATGGTAGGGAAATGTCGAGCCATAGTGACGTCCTAACTAGGAAAACCAGGCTAAGTTGCGAGTTAATCCCTATAAATGATTTAATTAGTCATTTATTAATATCATAACTTTTATGAAATTCAGTTATATCAAACTAGTCCGAACCGAGCCCAAAGCCCATGAGATGTTGTAGTGTGACCAAAGACGTTAGTGTAGACGCATATTGTATTGGTATTTTACCTTGGTAATTTTGAGACAATTCTAGGAACAATTGCTATATATAATATATTATATGTGCTTGTTATTAGAATAATATTTTATTTAATAATATAGTAAATATTTCTCCCTAACAAATAGTTGGATTTTATGGAAATTATCTAGGTTATATAAAATATAGAAGTGTATTTAAGGTATATGGAAAATTAGGCTTTTATTTATATATAAAATATCAATGTATTTTATTTGTGAATTTTCGGTATATAAAATTAATGATTGGATTCAAATATCGATTATACGTAATATTATTATTCGTGTTTGTATTTATGGTATATAGGTATATATCATTATATATATAAATTACATTATTGTAGCTTGTATTAATAAGAATATATAATCTAATATACGATATATACTTGTGTATTGGAATTATTAATATATAATATTATAAATGTGTACGGGTACGTATATAAATATAGATTATATATATATATGTGAATGTGCATACAAAATACATGTAGTAGTATATATACATATAGGTGTAATATATATATATATATATATATATATATATATATATATATATATATTATATATATATATTTTATATATATATATATATAATATAATATATATATATATTTTTACGTATATAAATATATAGATATATATATTGATGTGTATACATAATACATGTAGTATATATATATATATATATATATATATATATTATAATAATATATATATATATATATATATATTAATATAATGATAATATAGATATTATTTTGCTATATATAGAAAAAAAAAAAAAGAAAAAGAAAAAGAAAAAACAATAAGACAGCAACCAGCCATGGCCTTTCCCTCAAACCCAGCCAGGCCCATACCCGAGCCCGGCCCAATCACCCATAGACCCGAACCTAATTTCCCACAAAGCAATTCAACCCAGGCCAACTACCGCCGACCCCTGTTTTAAACAGAGCAAAGCCGCGCACAACACATATATAGAGATAGCGAGAGCGAGGATTCTCGCGCAAACCCTAAAAGAACTCGATACTCCACCCTTCCCCAACCCCTGGGCGGCCACCCGCCGCCGTGGCAACCGCCACGAGTCACCGGAGCCGGTCGAACCTAGCGAGGAACGCGCGCACAAGATGACAGCAACGGACACAGAAGCGGTCTCGAGCCCCACTTCGCAGAGCGATTACGCGACGATCGATTGATCGTTTCGCAATCTTCCTCCTCGGCTACGAAGTCAATATGTACATCTTTAAATCCCTCTAACTGCTTTACATATAGATGCCCTAGATTGCACTAGAACTCGACTCAAAAATCGGCAAAAACTGTCCCGAAACAGGACAGTATTTCGATCAGACACCCATCTTGGGAGGCCGAAATCGGTCGATCCTAATAGGAAATGAAAAATCTATTTGAACAACTTTTTAGACAACATATACAGGATTGCAACACCTTTTATAGACTCTGAATTCGTAAATTATGTAGGAAGTTATTCGATCCCAATGTTTTCCAAAATCTGTTTTAAAAATTATAGAAAACTAGAAAACCCTCCACACGTTGTGCGTCCCGCCAAACCGGGCAATGTGGTCGTGAACCGAAGGCATCGAAAGCTGCGTAACGGCTTCGTGGTCGTGTGGGCTTTGACGAAATTCGAATTGGTCGCGTGTGCGCGACGAATTTGATGCGTATCCGTCAAAATTTCCCGTATCGGCCTCTGTACAAAATTTTTAATTACTTCGTGCACGCTCGTCAGATCGAGACAAAACTTACGCCAACAGGACCGTATCGTTTTTGGTCCTGTATGCCAAGTTGGTCCGATTCTGAGACAGTTGATAAAATTGTCGTTTCGTGGGCCCCACGGACCGACTCAACGGGTGATTTTGTGCACGGCCCGCCGAAATCCAACTTTGGAAATACAATTGGGTTCATATTGGAAAACCGGACTTGTTGACATATAGTTTGACGACTTTAGAGACCATTGACTCTGGCACGCTTTCGGTGCAAAGCGGGTCCGACGGCGGACACCGTTTTTGTCCAAATTATCGTTTGCTCCTGTGTCCAGAATTGGACTTAAGGACAGGCAATCCTAGCTAATTTGACTATTCTGAAAATGTTGGTAATGTTTATTTCAGCTTTCGGAGACAGTTGTGATGACTTAGACTTTCTGACTTATTGATTGGAGTTACATTGTTGGTTCTTCGTGCAACCCCCAGGCAAGTATACCTTGCCTCCCTCTACAGTTTATTTACATGCATATTTCTATTAGTATATAGTTTTACTAGTTGGTTATTACTTGTGATTGTATATCGTACATGCTAGTATAGCTATAGTCCTTATACATGTTAGCCTTGTTAGTTCATATTGGATTGGTTCTCTCGTGTATCGTGATTGGGTCGTGTCGTGTCTTCACCCGTGTCTTGACTGAGTCGTGTCTGTAAGTATGAGTGAGTGAACAACTATTCCTTTGTCTTTCCCACAACCTGCGAGTCCACACACGGGGCGAGGGTTGCCTTTGCACCTGCGAGTCCATATACGGGGCGAGGGTGACTTGTCTTGAAACTGACCTGCGAGTCCATTCGGGGCAAGAGGTTGGTATCCATTGATCTACCAGCAATTCATTTATGAATACTTGATTCCGTATCCGTGTTCATAGTTACCTGTCAGTAGCCACATGTCCATCTCATGTCTAGTTCCTGTTTATACCCTGGTTATATTATTGCATGATTAAACTGTTAGATAGGCATGTTTTATGTATCTTGCTAGTCCTCTGAGGACCTGATGATCTCTTCAGGTTTAGCGACTGCATGGTGTTAGTTAGCAGAGCGGGATGGTAGAGGATTGCGATGTATGATACAGGTATTTTGCTTGTGATATTTCTTTATTATCTTCTCGTGCTTTATATTCAGTACCATGATATACTCTGCTTATTTATAGACTCATATCATTCTTGGAGTCTAATCGAACAATATGCTAATGGGCTGCAGACCATGACCCATACTTGTTCATTCTTGTTTTACAATATTCATGTGGATTGAGATACAGTTTAGATTAGACATGATACCCATGACCTTGACAGCTTATACGTACTCGCATCGGGCTGGAGTCCGCTCGATACGTAGCTGGCTTGCTCACGAGCTCGCATCCGAAAGCGGGTGCGGGTCGTGACAAGTTGTAAATTACTATACTAGTTTTCTTTATACATTTGGCCTAGATTTAAGGGACCACCTTTATTTGCCGCATTTATTGGCCCGACACCTGTGTGCCACGATGTCACATGTCTCATATCGATTCGGACTTGCGTACCGACCATACATCGGTACGTACAGGACGAGCGTTAGGATATAACTACTAATATAATTGCCTAGAAGACTTAGCGATTATTAGAAATATCGTGGTGTGGATTCAATACGAGTAGTGCATGAGGAGGGGAAAGACAGTTATTAGGCACAGGGGCTTTTCACATTTACTTTTCTCTAGCTTCCATTAGTGACTCAGCCGAGAGCTAGTGTGCCATGCATTTATTTACTTTTCTCTAGATGCCACTAGTGCCTCGGTTGAAACACAAATGTGCCATGCATTTACTTTCCTCTAGTGCCGTTAGTGACTCACCCAAAAGACTAGTGTGCCGTGCATTTATTTATTTTCCTCTAGATGCCACTACCTCGGTTGAAACGCTAACG
The DNA here is from genome assembly GCA_029216955.1 of Iris pallida. Classification (NCBI taxonomy): domain Eukaryota; kingdom Viridiplantae; phylum Streptophyta; class Magnoliopsida; order Asparagales; family Iridaceae; genus Iris; species Iris pallida. The sequence continues at coordinate 15,536 of JANAVB010027754.1, forward strand.
CGTCGTATTCTAGTCTCGGAAGCCCTTGTGTGGAACGTTGTCTTCAAAGTGCATTTTCACATAGAATGGTTAAAGACCTTTATATGTTTAGACATATGCAATTTTGTGTTGAGCTAACTATATTCAGTTTATGGTATGATATTATGTGTCTTGTTACGTCCCTCTGAGGACCTGGTGATTTCTCCAGGTGTGCTTTTGTGATGTTTCGCAGGTGCTCTAACCAAGACCATGACTTGCTCTCTTCCATCGAGGATGATTGCACTTGAATCTCTCGCATCGCTCGACAGTTTCCTTAATTTTGTATCTCTCTCAATGTTGGTAGTGGATTTGTCTCTGCCCAACGACTTGTGTAAACAATAATTCATAAATTATTATAAATTCTTTTTCTTTATTTGTGGATGAGATTAGTGTCGTGGCTTTCTACACTTTACAGCTTATGTATACATACGATGGTTCCACATATTGGAGTATACTTCGTATGTATGCAGCTGGCATGTCTACATACTTGGCCTACATATTTTGGGACTGGGGCGTTACATATTTTTGTGGTGGCCCATACAGGTCAAGATAAATTGTTTGGTTACGTTACCGTATCAAGCAAGCCTGCGTATAGGATTAGAGTCTAGGACCTCATCCACATACTTAACCGCCTTCTCGCTTGACTCCTCGAGTTGCATCTTGCTTGATCCCTTCTATCGTGATTCGTACCCTTCTTTCGTGCTTGATAGAGATTAATAAGGTAACCCATACTAGGTGACATGACCCATTGTCCCATCACCCTACTAGTTTAACTCTTGTAAGTTGGGTAGAATGCCTCAAGACCTGACAATTCCTTTGTCCTTGTGACCCATATTGATAAGTGTACCTAGACTCTAAAATTTAGAGGATCCTAACCCATCTAGCCCCCAAGGTCTTAGATAAGAAGACAATAGGACGATTGTATAGGCCCAAACCTCGGGCAAGACTTAGATTTTAAGGACCTTGAACTATTTTAAATTTCTTTCACCGTTATCCCCTACTTACATTTTGACTATCTTTATGCTGCTAATTTAGCCTAAGTTTTGCAAGCTTATTTCCTTATCAAGCTTGATCATGACATATTTTATTGGGTGCGCACCCACTAACATATTGTCTAATCAGAACCGGTGCATGATGGTCTGATCAACCTAGTGTACTTTGGTTCGCCTTTCACACGATTATTCTACGTGGTTGAGATATAGTTAAACTTTCCCCTTAGAATCTCATCTACTATTGCCTTGGCAATTCTTTTTGAATTATTCGGTCTCCTTTGAACCACGTATTCGTATTCAAATTCGATAATCTCTTCTTCAAACCCTTTGTCACTTTTGTCTCATCTATTTTAGAAGGACGAAGGCGTTGTACTTGAATTTCCTCTAGCTATCCTTTCACTCATGACCATTACCCTCAATGTTACTATACCTTCGTTCTAAACTGCTCGTTCTTTTCCTTGGCCCTATATTCACTATCACGACCTCTTAATCACTTAAATTAGAAGTGAATCTAATCGTTCTCCTAATCGTTCCCTCAACCTACTCCCAAGAAACCATATCTTAAGTCTCTAAATTATTTATCTTGATCTACTTAAAACCCTTAATCTTTTCCTTTTGCGTGTATTAGCCATGTCCGTGATTTATTATCTAAATTACGATTTTCTAATGCTTGTTTATGTTGTTTCTTGCCTCGCCCAAGGACTCGTCGAATTGACATTACCAATATACCCCTTGTGCCTTCTTACCCCCTACTTATTCTTAATTTCGAGGACAAAATTCTTGTAAGTTGGGTAGGATGTAAAACCCCTAAATTTTACTATTTTTTGTATTAATTGCTATTTTGGTATTTGTACGTCGAGTGCGAATACATGTACGAGAAGTATATTTTGTATACTAAAGTTTACATTTTATAAATTTCTTTATCTAGAAAATAAATAATATATTTTTTGAAATTACCCATGTCTAAGTATAGAATATAGCACTACATATTTTGTCAAACTTTAATTATTTTTCTTACAATCTGTTTTATTTATTTATATAAGTATGAGTAATAATAATATTTTATAAAATACAAATTTATGAATGAATCTCATTTTCGAAATTTATTATGCTATTTAATTAAAAATGTAGTTTGAAACTATTTCCTATTAATACTTAAACATTTATGATGATTTTTGAAATTAATTAATTATTATTATAAAAACAGTTTGAATTTAATTGAGATAATTTAAATGGTGATTTTATTTATTTATTTATTTTAAATAGTTTATTTAAATGTATATTTAAATAGGATTTGGATTTAGATATGAATATATTGATTTAAATTTAATAGTAAAATTATCTATTTGAGTTTAAATAAATCCTAGTCTCTATCTACTAAGGATTCCTCAACCCTATAAAGGGGAGACTCCCATTGTTTCCTCCACAATACTATTCCACAAATCCTCCATAATGAGTCGTGCAATCGTGTTAGTGTCTAAAATCTTATTCCATAGTTTACATATACATTATCCACCTCCTCCGTGTCGACAACCCACACGATTCATCAAATCCCGAACCAAACCCTAAACCTAATCGGCAACTCCCCTCTTCCTCACCACTTTTTTGCAAGAATCCCCATGATAGCACCAAATCATGGTCATCCCGACCACAGCCCTGTCCCTCCGACTTCATCGATCACGCCCACAACTTCGCCACAGACCACCACCCGGACCCACCAAGACCTCCGTCGTGGCGTCATCTCCACCACAAACCCTGCTTCCACCCTCGCGTCCCTGACAACCGCCCCATCACCACAACCACCACCATCGGACCTCCGCTAAACCACCGCATCACCTCTCCTAACCCGTCACTGCTAAAACCCCACCTTGCCACGGCTGTGTTCACCAACACCACCGCCGGTCACCAGAAATCCCTAAACACCCTTCACCATCACCACCAAATCAGCCACATCCGCCACCACCATCCCAAATAGAAAAAAATGAAAACCTACTCACCTTCCTCGGCGCCACCTCCGTTCTTGGCTGCTGCCTCCTTGCGCGGCGGCCATGACTTCCCGACCACCGCTGCAGTGAATCTCCGCCAACGGCCACCCAGGAACCCCGCTTCCCCGCGACGCCCTCTGCTGGGCCATGTCTTCGTGTCAGCGGACTTCGAGCAGGGGACCAACCCCCCATACCCCTCCTCGACGAAACCCTAAACGCCGGTCAGCCCCTTCGTCCGCGGCCTTCCTCCTCGCGATGGTGGCATCCTTCCCCGTCCAGCTCGCCCGACGAGCACCGCCGCTTCTCCCTTCATCCCTCTGCCTCCCGTTCTCTTCTCAGCCTCCCTCTCTCTCTCCTGACCCGCTTCTCGTTTTCTCTCACTCTCAATTCTTCTAAAGTCACAGGCACTCAACTCTCCCACCCTTAAAACCAACTTCGTTTCTAAAGTAAACATATGTTTATTTATTATTTTATTTATTATATTTACTGCTTTCAAAAGAGAACATAGAAAAGTAAGATAGTTTTGTGATAAACATATGTATAATGGTTGCTTTACTATTAATAGAAATACTTTTAAATATTATTATTTCTATGTTGTTGTTTTTTTTAGAATTGAGATTTATGTTATAATAGATAGTATGTATTGGCAATATTTATTATCTAATTATCATTATTACAAAATATATATTTATAGTGTTTCAAAAATGATTGTTATCAAAATTTTATTTTGACAAAAGTAGGATTTTTGCCTAAATAATTTTCTAGACTTCCAAATTATTTGTCTAAAATATTTCGATTAATAAAAATATAGTTAATTTCCAAAATAATTTATACCTAAAATAATTCCTTGTATTTTAACCTAGAAATATTTCTAGTTCCAAATTATCATTTTTTATTATTAAAATATTCTTATTATGGTTTTTGATCTAAATTAATGTAGTAGTATTTTTAAATTATTTTCTGAAACTTTCTGAGTATGTATTACCTAAATGTATGTTGGATTAATAGATTTCATACTTAAAATATTATTTGACAAAATTTAGAGTTTTAGTCTAAGAACTATGTTATTATTTTCAAGTATTACTTTATCTAAGATTCATTTTACTAATAGAATATATTTTTCAAATATCATATATTTTTATATAAAAAGTATATATCGTTCTATTATCCTCCTCTTCATGGCTAAGTCTATTATTTCTATTTCCTCATCAATTTCGTACCTCCTTATGTCGACCCTAACTATCCTGACCGTTCTGGACCCGATGGAACACCCTGTGCCATTATTGGAGGCCGTTTTGCGTAGTTGTAACACCGCAGTCATACTCTATGCCACCTTGATCATCGCAGCACACCAGGCGACACTCCAGGCAACACACCTTGCCTTTACTGTTTAATTTTTGCTCAATATCATGCATATTTTATTTCTTATAAGTTGTTCTTTCAAAACCATATGTAGTTGTAAATTACTATACTTTAGTTTTTTTTTATGCATTTGGCCTAGAGTTAAGGGACCACCTTTGTTTGTGCCGCATTCATTGGACCGACACCTGTGTGCCACGATGTCACGTGCTCATATAGATTCGGACTTCCGTACCGACCGTACATCGGTGCGTACAGGACGAGCGTTAGGATATAACTGCTAATATAATTGCCTAGAAGACTTAGCGGTTATTAGAAATATCGTGGTGTGAATTCAACACGAGTAGTGCATGAGGAGGGGGAAGACAGTTATTAGGCGCAGGGCCTTTCACACATTTACTTTTCTCTAGCTGCCATTAGCGACTCAGCCGATAGCTAGTGTGCTTTGCTTTTATTTACTTTTCTCTAGATGCCACTAGTGCCTCGGTTGAAACACAAATGTGCCGTGCATTTACTTTCCTCTAGCTATCGTTAGTGACTCACCCAAGAGACTAGTGTGTCGTGCATTTATTCATTTTCCTCTAGATGCCACTAGTACCTCGGTTGAAACGAACGCGCCATATTTCTAGTCTCGGAAGCCCTTGCGTGGAACGTTGTCTTCAAAGTGCATTTTCACATAGAATGGTTAAAGACCTTTATATGTTTAGACATATGCAATTTTCTGTTGAGCTGACTATATTCAGTTTATGGCATGATATTATGTGTCTTGTTACGTCCCTCTGAGGACCTGGTGATTTCTCCAGGTGTGCTTTTGTGATGTTTCGTAGGTGCTCTAGCCAAGGCAATGACTTGCTCTCTTCCATCGAGGATGATTGCAGTTGAATCGTCTTCGCATCGCTCGATAGTTTCCTCAATTTTGTATCTCTCTCTTTGTTGGTAGTGGATTTGTCTCCGCCCAACGACTTGTGTAAACAATAATTCATAAATTATTATAAATTCTTTCTTATTTATTTGTGGATGAGATTAGTGACATGGCTTTCTACACTTTACAGCTTATGTATACATACGATGGTTCCATATATTGGAGTATACTTCGTATGTATACAGCTGGTACTTGGTCCTACGTATTTTGGGACTGGGGCGTTACACCTTCAAAAGTCAAATTTGTACCCTACAAAAAAGGTATTATAAGGAAAGGAAATGAGAATAATTTTTTTTTTGGGGGAGGGGGGGTTCTATAGAGGCATAATGAATCAAATTAACAGGAAGATAAACAAAAAAAAACATAAATTACATAATCAACTCTCTATGATCATGGAAATAATAGTAATTTTTTAGGACTTGAGAACATTATAATAATGAAATAACTACATACTAGTCCTCACATACAACACATAGAATAAGAAGAAGCCTACAGGCAAGTAAAGAGGCATCCAGATTCCAGATTCTAGATTCCAGATTCCAGACTAAACTAGACAACACATAAAATGAGAAGAAACCTACAGACAACACATCCAGGCAAGTAGGCAACACAGCCTCCAAAGTATCAAGTATGAAAACAAAATTAAATAGTAAATAATAAATATATATATTATAATGGGCTCAAAGATCACAACATCATAATGAAGAAAGTTACTGCCTACAGGCAAGTAAAGAGGCATCCAGATTCCAGACTAAAGTTGGCACCACATAAAATGAGAAGAAGCCTACAGGCTACAGACAACACATCCAGGCAGGTAGGCAACATAGCATCCAAAGTATCAAGTATGAAAACAAAATTAAATAGTAAATATATATACTATAATGGGCTCAGAGATCAGAGATGGATAACCACATCATAATGAAGAAAGTTACTGCCTACAGGCAAGTAAAGAGGCATCCAGATTCCAGATTCCAGTAGGCAACACATAAAATAAGAAGAAGCCTACAGACAACACATCCAGGCAAGTAAGCAACATAGCCTCCAAAGTCCAAACTCAAAAGTATCAAGTATAAAAACAAAACAACATAGTTAAAAGAAGAAGCCTACAGGCAACATAGCCTACAGGCAAGACAAAACTACAAAAGTCCAAAGTATCTCATCAATGCCCATAAATCATAATAGTTATATAATTTATATTAATGCAAGAAAACTTCAAAAGTATCAATATTATATGACCAAATTGTACCAACCCACCAATTTTTAATATTGAAAATCTAACTTGCCAAAAATAAAGCAAAGAAGACTACAATAGAGCAACAAACCTTTTGGTACAAGCACAAACCTATTGCTAGAAAGTTACACAAAATGCATCAAACTAAATAAAAAAAGCAAAGCAAAGCAAAGGAGCAAAATACAAATGTAGTATATATCTTGTCACCAAAACTGCAAACCTGAAACAATCCAGATAATGCAAGAGCACCAAGTTAGCAAGAGCACTAAAGCCAGGAAACCTTAACCTACGACCAAGCAAAATTGCAAACCCAACAAAAAAAATGCAATAAAGGCAAGCAAAGATAAATTTCTGCAACTTAGTGAAGTATCTATACTTCCAAAAAATACAACAAACAAAGTTAGGGTCAGATCAAAGTTGAAATAGGGAGGTTGAAGGAGCAGTTGTCACTTACCAAGAAACCTCAAGAAAGCTCTTTCGACTTCCGTATCTATATCGACACTAGTAAAACGTTTCAACCAGCCGCAAGTAAGCTCTCACATCCATATATCTCTAGCCTCCCATTTTCGATCACCCTTCGGAAAGGCATACGCCTATGAACCCTCCCCATCTCCATGGCCTTGAAGCACTCAAAGTTGGATAAGCATATCCAAGCATGTAAGCTAGGAAGCACATACACTTAAAAATGGTTGTCAATTTCGACATATATCGTACATGATACAGACACTCCAATTAAATGTCAAAAATTAATGCTAAACACCCTAAAATGCCAAAATTTTTATCAGGAGAACAGTCCTTTAACAATGCATTATAAACAAGAGAATAAACTAAAAGATAAAAATTTCAAGCAAAATAGAAAGAACTACAAAAATACGCTTTTAACATACCGCTTATCCTGAAGAATGCCAGAGACCCACAGTCCATTTTGTAGTAGAGCTTAGAAACATTCAGTCATTTACAAAACATAAAGTGTTCAAAAAATAAAATAAAAGATAGTGCATGTGCCAATTCCAGCGATAAGACCAATTGTCTCCTACCAAGAACAACACCATGATGCAGATGGCCCCCAAACTGGACCAGCCAAATGAGCGGCCCAAAAGTTAAGAGAACCAATAGTCTATTTCCATGAAGACCAGAGCACTTTAGATTCAAGTGTATTTGTATACAAATTTCATAATAGAACCATAGTAACTATTCTTAACGTACATGCATAGGTCAAGTCTGAAGCTATAAGGTAAACCATCATTAACTATGCCTCCAAAGAATCCATTGGCATCCAGTTCAGGGCTCATCAATTGGTGCATCCAATCATATTTATGTTTAAGTTTGTTTTATGTTACCATGTTAATAATGTCTGAATATAAAGTAGAACCTCTAATGTCCGTATATATCATGTCCAGAGGCTATTGAAACTCTATTGAAGCCTAAGTTGTTGTTTCGCCAGGATGTTTTAGAGGATAATTCCTAGTTTTGATTTAGTGGAGGAGAAACCGATGACTGATGTAGAGGCAAAGGTTGCAGATGACAGGGAGCAACGAAGGCTAAGAAAAGGGCTAAGGAGTCTGCTTGGTTGGTAATTTTAAATGACAAGCACATATGACAATTCAGAAGTACAAATCAGGGAGACAAAAGTATATAAAATACAATACAACACGAAACAGACACGACGACAAGGAAACACACCATTTTTGGTAGAATCTTCGTGTCACGCCCAACATGTGTCTGACACGACCATACACGGATACGGTGCTGGTTTTTCGAGTGTCAGTGATTCCTTGTCGCTCACTAGTTCATCTAAAAGGGACTTTTTTTGTTCTTCCAAAAACCCAAAGAATTTGGAAAGAAAGAAATTTTAAGAAACAAGGACCCAAACCTAATTGCTTCCTGTAGCAGAAAGCCTCCCTTTGCTTCAGTCCCACCATGAGATCCAGCTTCCCCAACTCGATTATGTGCCTCTTCTTGTCCTCTTTCTTCATCTACAAACAAATTACATAAGACCAGTCGTTATATCAAGAAAGGAAAAAAAAACCTTAGATATAACTCGAAATAGAGAATTGGGGATTTGGGGTTAGGGTTTTTCTAGTACTGACTGACCTGGGCGATCTGGGATTCGAGGAGCTCAACGACGAAGTGACCATCGGCCAGATCCCGTCGGGGAAGAAGGAGAGGATGGACGGCGACAAGGGGGCATGTTAAGGAAGGAGACATTGAAGGTTGTATGCGCCTCTTTGTAGCTGCCGCACCTTTCGCTCTGCTCCTCGTCGTTCTCTTCCTCCGACGTCATCCCCAAACCCTAACCCTAATTTTCTCTCTCTAATGCTGTTGAGAGAGTGGAAGAAGGGAAGAGTCACTGGAAGTGAAGAAAAGGAGGAGGGAAAGAGGAAAGGAGGAGAGGAAGAGAGGAGGAGATGACAAGAAAAATGGGAGAGAGAGAGGAAAAGAAGAGACCGAGGGTTTTGATTTGGGGGTCGGGTTCGAGCGGGCTTTCCAAAATTTTTATCACTTTTTATAACGTTTGCGTGTAATAATGTTACATATGTGCGAACAATATATAACGTTTAACGCTATAAATCGTTATAATAGGCCAAATTGTTTTCATACCCGTCATATTATGTGCTGTTGCAAAAATTCTGTAACGTTTATAAACGAACCGTTGTAATAAACTCTTATCAAACGTTATTATAGGGTCTTTTTCTTGTAGTGTTAGCCTAGAAAGATGGCCTAACAATTAGGCAAGACGTTCCTATTTTGAGAGTTAGAATATGGAAACCCCACTCACGAGGCTTGGCTGAAATACGTATATTTCAGGGACGCCTAAATATGTGTACAATCAGACTCGAGTGAAAATAGCGGATTCTGTATCATGAGGCTTGGCTGAAATGCATGTAATTTGGGGATGCCTGGAATATGTGCACGATCCAACTACGTGATATGTTGAATTCGAGTGAGACCGAAGGAACTGAATGGTATCAAGTGTCACGACCCGCACCCTAGAGTAAGGGCACGAGACGTGGGTACGTCCAGCCTACGCTGCAGTGTCGGCGGTAGAACGCTGTTCTAGGTCAACATCTAACAATATAAAGGTAAATGTACAGTATATACTGTGACGCCCCAGAACCAGAATACTGGAGAGCGGGGGCAGACATAGCCAGCTACGTATATTGAAATGGATTCCATCTCGCTATACGGTCACGGCTGTCTAGATACGTGAGGGTTTATCTACAAGCCAACAGTCTCTTAAGGTCATGAACAAGCCTAGTGTCTCAATCACAAGCAAGTAAGTAAAAGGTTACAAGAAGTATGATCATTAAATATACAATAGTAAGGCGTTCCAAACATTACATATTTAGCTGATCATGAAGCTAGTCGTTACAAAATGTTAGGACTAGCAAGAGTTTAGTCATACATGATCAACCCTAGGATCTGTCAATCATGTTACAGCCCGTAGGCAGACAGTAAGTAAAGTACAATCGAGCTAAACAGGTGCTCGTCGGCTAAACGCCTCAAAAGAATATTTTTATAATAAAGTGGGAGATCAAAAATAAACCCACTCGTTGCTAGGGTTCTGTCTAGTGGCCACTATCTGGCTAGAAGGTCGGTAGATCCTCTAGAGCTGCTCTGGTATCTGGCCATACAAAACCAGCTGGGTCAGACCCCAGAAAGAGCAAGTGCCACAAGGAGGCTTCACTTAGGAACTAAAACCAGCAATCAGCACAAGATATAAATAAAAGTAAGAACTGGAAATAAAGAAAATACATCAGGATGATATACGACGAGATAACCATGTAACTAGTCAGATAACCAGGTTACAATCCGTAAACCAAACAAGGACCGGGGTTGTAACCCTTCGTCTGAACAGAACTTGGAATTCTCACCATTTATCGATAAAATAAATACAAGTATTCTGGTTATTCAATAATCTGGAACAGGATCAGGGCAAGACTCTACTGGTTAGACTCCGTCCAATCATTTTACGGCCAAGCAAGAATTACGGTTTGATACTTTAACTAACTAGGGTTGTCACAAGCCTAATTACTAACAAGATGCAGTAAGATTATTCCACAGCCACAAGCCCTGCAGACCATCCAGGTTACCCGGGTTAAAAAGATTAGAGTTGAATTCAGGTGGGTACATCGCCCAGGAAACGAATGTACCCTTAGGTAGCTTGAAGGGTGCAACACATGACAGTGTGCTGGAAATGTGCCCGACTCGACGGCAGGCTACAGATCCCAAGGCGTGTCCAGGTAACGGGATTGCCTGTAGCTGGAAAATCTTGTCATGAATAATGTATTAATCTAGTTATTAGTCTTAGTCTATTTTAGTAGGTACTCCTGACCGTGGTACTCAGGCGTCCCTGTCCTAGACATGATGCAAGACAGGACTGGTTTATTTGTACAAGCACAATCGCCCACGGTGTCCAGGTCATTATACAGGTCATGTCATGTCAGGTAGCCGTCGCAACAGCTGTTCGAGATAATCATGTCGGGTTATCATGTCAAGTGTACTAGTCAGGAGTACACCACAACGGGCCACTATCGGGTCATGTCAGGTTAGTCATGTCAGGAATGTACCACTACGGGTCACTGCCATGTTATGCTCAATTATCAAGTCCAAACATATCAAGTAGGAGAGCCATGCGGCTAAAGCATATGCGGCCATGAATGATCTCATGCGGCCGGGAAGAGAACAGTCCATGCGGCTGAATTGATATAGGTTCATGCGGCCCAAAATTCGAGTTCATGCGGCTCGGATAAATCGGTCTCAAGGCAGCGCGGGCGCGCGGTGCATGCGGCTGCAGGAGCTTATGCGGTCAGGAAGGGGGAATCTCATGCGGCTGGGGAGCACAGGGAGCCTGCGGCTAAGAGTAATGGGGAGCAGTCTATGCGGCTCAAATGGTCCTTGCATATGCGGGTGATCGGTTGAGGGTCCCTGCGGCTCATGGTAGATGGGCCTCATGCGGCCCGAAACAGTGGAGCGCATATGCGGCCGAACATAGAGGGATTATGCGGTTTACGGAGAGCGGGAACATGCGACTGCATTGGTCTCAGCCTCATGCGGCTGGGGCTAAGTTCATGCAGCTAGAAGTGCAAAGGGTCTCATGCGGCTCAAATATGCATGCGGCTAGTTAGGAGTACAAGTGCATGCGGCCAGGAAGGCAAAGGTGCATGTGCGGCTAAGTGGGGAAAAGTCCATGCGGCTGAAAGAACACTTGTCGCATGAAATGTTCATGCGGTCAAGTCAAGTACTGTTCTTCTTCTCCATATTCTGAGAAGAAGAACGCCATGAGAGCCAAGTTTCCAAGCTCCATAACTCCATCATCCGGAGCCCAAATCTGAACTTCCATAGGTCAAAATGGGGTAGAACGAGATTCTCTACAACATAGAACCCTCAAAACTTAGAAATAACAAGATTAAGTAGATCAAAACCCAAGAATTCCGAAAATAAAGTAAATTTAGAT
>JANAVB010027754.1:32500-112500 GCA_029216955.1 Iris pallida
GTAGTGACAAATCTATCCTCCTAAAAAAATTACGTCCTCGAAATTGAAAGGCGAAACTACAAAGAGAAAGATAGACAATCATACCTCACGGTGCAACCAGATATGGGTATCGCTCGCGCATCTCATCCTCCCGCTCTCAGGTAGACTCTTCTGGAGAATGATACCTCCATGCGACGTAAACCAAGGGTATCACCTGATTTCTCAGCACCTTCTCTCGGCGATCCAGAATCTCCACAGGTTGCTCTGGATAACTGAGAGTAGGTCCAACTTCAATCTCCGAATGATCAAGCACATAGCTAGGGTCAGCCACGTACCGTCTTAACTGTGATACGTGAAATACGTTGTGGACACCCACAAGTGTAGGTGGCAAGTCTAGCCTGTAAGCCACATCACCGACCCTCCCACTGATCACGAAAGGTCCGATGAAGCGTGTGCTAAGCTTCCCATCTCCACCAAAACGTATAGTACCACGAGTCGAAGATATCCGCAAAAAAACCATGTCTCCAACCTAATCACAAGTAAGGTCTCAAGTTACTAAATAATCAAATACGATCAACAAATAAAATAAAATACAACCTACTTCTAATCCTATCTCTAAATCTGTACCTCAAACTCCAACGGCCTCCGGTGGCTATCGGTCCAGTGCCGATGTCTGTCCTGCGCCACATAAAGTCTGTCCCTGATGAGCTTCACCTTCTCGACTGCATCAACAACCATCTCTGGTCCAAGTAAAGCTCGCCTTCCAACATCATCCCAAGATAAGGGTGTACGACACCTACGCTCGTACAGAGCCTCGAAAAGTGATATCTCAATGCTGGCCTGATAACTGTTGTTGTAAGCAAACTCCACCAAATATAGATGATCCTCCAAGGAACCTCCAAAATCCAAGACGTACGTTCGCAGCATGTCCTCAAGCGTCTGAATAGTCCTCTCTGACTGTCCATCCGTCTGGGGGTGGTATGCAGTACTAAACTTGACCTGAGTGCCCAAACTAGTGTGCAGACTCCTCCAAAAATGGAAAGTAAAGTGACTATCCTGATCTGAGATAATGCTGACAGGAACTCCGTGAATCCTGACTATCTACTGCATGTACATCTTCGCAAGCCTCTCTGTAGACGTACCCACCTTGAATGGCAAGAAGTGGGCCGATTTGGTCAACCTGTCAACGATGACCCAAATTGCGTCTTTTCCTCCTGGTGTACGCGGCAACCCAGATACGAAATCCATGGTGATATGCTCCCACTTCCACTCTGGAATAGGCAATGGCTGCAATAATCCTCCGGGCCTCTGCCTCTCTGTCTTGATCTGCTGACAGACCAAGCATCTAGCTACGAAGTGGGCTACCTCCCGCTTCATCCCGTACCACCAGACGTGCTCTCGCATATCTCTGTATATCTTGTTGACACCAGGATGTATAGAGTACTGTGATCTGTGAGCCTCCTGCATGATCTGCTCCCTGAGCTCTCCACTAGGCACACATAACCTAGAACCGTGCCTCAAGGCACCATCCTTTGCAAGAGAAAACTTGCCATCCACCAGCCCTGTACGAACCAGCTTTCGGATACACCGCAGAGTCACATCCTCTAACTGCGTTGACTTGATCCTCTCCATCAAGTCTGACTGTATCTAAAGGCCCCACAACTGTATCTGCACTCTGGGCATGATCACCTCAATCCTAAGGCTCACCAAGTCTGCAAGAAAGTGCCGATCCATAGTCAAACACATGGCTGTCGGATACCTACTCAAGACATCGACAACCACGTTGGCCTTTCCTGGGTGATACTATAGTAAGATGTCAAAGTCCTTTATCAACTCTAGCTACCTGTACTGCCTCATGTTGAGCTTCTTCTGTGTAAATACATACTTCAAGCTCTTATGATCTGTGAAAATCTTCACCCTCTCTCCATACAAGTAGTGCTTCCACAACTTCAGAACAAAAATTACTGCTGCCAACTCCAGGTATGGGTAGGGTAGTTCTTCTCATGGGGACGTAACTGCCTGGAAGCATTGGTAATCACCTTCCCATGCTGCTGCAAGACACAACCCAGCCCCTTCCCTGAAGCATCACTATAGATAGTGAATCCTCCTGAACCTGAAGGCAATGTCAGAATCGGAGCTGTCGTAAGCCGCTTCTTCAACTCATCAAAAGCTGCCTAACACTCCTCTGACCAAACATACTCAGCATCCTTCCGGGTCAACCGAGTCAACGGCTCCGCAACCCGGGAGAAATCCTGCACAAATCTCCTATAATATCCTGCCAGCCCCAAGAAGCTCCTGATCTCTGCCACTGAAGTCAGCGCTGCCCAAGCCTCAACTCCTGTGATCTTCTTTGGGTCCACTAAGAAACCATCTCCAGTCACCACATGACCCAAGAAGTCAACTCTGTCCAGAAAGAACTCGCACTTCGAGAGCTTGCCATACAGCCTCTCCCTCATGAGTGTCTCCAGAACCACTCTTAAGTGCTCCTCGTGCTCCTCCTCTGTCTTCGAATACACCAGGATATCATCAATGAATACCACCATGAACTTGTCCAAGTACTGGTGGAACACCTTGTTCATCAAGTTCATAAACACTGCTGGTGCATTGGTCAGCCCAAACGGCATAACCAAAAACTCAAAATGCCCGTACCGCGTCCTGAAAGCGGTCTTGGGAATATCCTCCCCCTTCACCTTCACCTGGTGATAACCTGACCTCAAATCAATCTTGGAGAACACCCGAGCTTTGCTCAACTGATCAAAGAGATCATTGATCCGTGATAGTGGATATCTGTTCTTGATCGTCAGGTTGTTGAGTGCCCTGTAGTCGATACACATCCGTACTGACCCATCCTTCTTGGGTACAAAGAGTACCGGTACACTCTAAGGTGAAGAACTCGATCAGATGAAGCCCTTGTCCTGCAGCTCATCCACCTGCTTCTTTAGCTCCACCAACTCACTGTTGTTCACTCGATAGATATGCTGAGAAATCGGTTCCGTGCCAGGAACCAAGTCTACCGAAAACTCTACATCCCTGTCCGGTGGAAGCCCTGGCAACTCCTCTGGAAATACGTCTATAAACTCTGTAATCAAGGGATGTAGACCCACATGCTCCTCAACTGAAGCTCCGCAGAAGACTCTGCTGTCCTGCTCTGCCTGCCGTCAGGTGTACTCGAACTCTGGCTCTCCTAGCGCTCCAAACAAAACTCTACCCCCTCAGCAATCAATACGGGCATGATGTCTGCTCAACCAGTCCATACCTAATACAATATCGTAGTTCGGTAGTGGCATGACGAGCAGACTCACCCCTAACTCTCGGCCTCCTAAAATAACGCTCCGCCCTCTGCAAACCTCACTCACGAGGATGACACCACCCCCGGTCATGATCTTGCAGGTCCTAGGCAATGGTTCAGATACCAGACTGTGTCTAATAGCATATGATACTGACACAAAGCTGTGGAAAGCCCCGAAATCAAAGAGTACAAAAGCTGGAATGGAGTCGAGAAGAACCAAACCTGCTATCAACTCCCCTACGGCCTCTGCATCCTCGGCCGCCATGGCGAAAGCTCGTCCCTGCTGTCCACCCCGTACCTGCTGCTGGTGCTGGTGGAACCTCTGTCGCTGGGTCTGCAGTGGCCCCTTCAGCTGGCCTATTGGAGCCTTGGCAGCTCCACCTCCTCCTGGTACTGGATGCATCAACGCCACTGGACAATCTCGCATTTGGTGGTCCACTGATCCACACATCAAGCATCTACCGAGTCTCTTCCTGCACTCCTCCCACTTGTGTCTAGGCTTCTTGTAAAAGGTACAACTAGTAGCCTGCTGCCTGGGTGCCTACTGCTGCCCTCTCGGCTGCTGATGCTGCACCTGCTGAAAAGGTGCCCGGCCCTGATGCTGATACTGCTGAACTGGCCTATGCGGTTGCTGATGCTAGAAATGAGGCCTCTTGGCCTGACCCCCGCTGCTGCTACCACTCTGGAAGTCACGACCCCTCTTCTGTTTCAACCCAGGTCGTCCTCCGCTGCCATAGCCCCAGAAAATATCTCCGCAAAAGTAGCGTTTCGGTCGCTCTTAGTCAGCGATCGAACCTCCCTAATCAAGCCTCGACGGAACTTTCCCGCCTTCGTCTTCTCAGTCAAGTCATTTATAAATTGGGCCAATCTATAAATCTCCCCGGCATACTCAGCTACTGTCCGGTTCCCCTGCACCAGACCCTCAAACTGTGCCTCTAAGCCTCCCAAGGCCACATCAGGAAAGAACAGCTCCTTGAACAGCTCCTTGAACTGGGCCCAAGTCTGGTCCTCAACTTCCACCCTGGGATCTGTCTAGTACCACGCACGGGCTAAGTCCTGCATCTGACTGCCCGCCGCCTCGATCTGGAGTAGATCTGGTATCTCTACCAGCCTGAATATCTCCTCGATATGTTCTATCCAGTCGTCTGCATAATGGATGCCCTGTGTGCCCAGAAACTCTCTGGGATACATCTTCTGAAAGTCCTGTATGTCCTTCTCCCTCCGACGGGGCTGCTGCTGCGCCCCCTGAGCAGTCACCATCTCAACCGTAGTATGAACCAGCTGGTGCGCCTCGTCAATCCCCTGACGGAAATTGGCAATCTGCCGCTGTTGCTGCTGCTGCTGGTGGGACTCCAGAATCCTCTCTACGAAGGAAAAGAGATGTGCAACATCTAACATCCCCGTAGACAGAGGCTGCTGTGGTGGAAGGATCTCGGGAATCACAGGGCTCTGCCTCCTGGCTGGTGGAGGTACTCCTCCAAAAGCTGCAGAAACAACGACTCATGAGGGCTGCACTGGCCCTGTGGCACCGGAAGCTAGCTGCTTCTGAGGTCGAGAGGTGGCAGACCTCTCCTCAGCGTCTCCCGATCCGGGGCGATGCGATCTCGTCTCAACCATCCTGGAGACACAGATCAAACAAGAAACAATTACTGAGAATGAGTCGAAATATCAAAGGAGGACAGTTAAAATTCAAAGGAAGACAATTAGTAGCAAAATATAGATATACGAAATCTGATAAGGAGTTTTTCCTAGTGTGATTGAGTACCTTCAAAAATATACTAATTCCTACCGCAGGCTGCAGTGATATTCTAGTTCGAATACCACTACATTTCTAAACTAGACCTGCATGAGCCACCACTAAAAATGTGTTACGACCCACACCCTAGAGTAAGGGCACGAGACGTGGGTACGTCCAGCCTATGCCACAGTGTCGGCGGTAGAACGCTGTCCTAGGTCAACATCTAACAATATAAAGGTACATGTACAGTTATACACTCCGAATGGAGGTGACATAGCAATACAGTCTCAATCACATCTAAGGTAGAGCATGATAAAAGATAGATAGATAGATAGATAGATAAGAACAGAATGAAATCCACAGAGGATGCAATCCAGATAAGTCTAAGTGTCTAAATAAAAACATATCCCAAATAACATCTCAGAATCTCAATACAGTAATCCAGAAAAGATAATGAAAGACATCCTAATCTATGGGAGTGTCATCCACTGCTAGTGGGTCCTGCTGCTGGTCCAGGTCACAGCAATCCTCTAGGGTCACACCGTAATAAGTACGGCAGAATGCCTCAGCCTCGTCCTCTGTAATATTTTCAACCGGTCCAGTCAGGACAGGAGCGAGCACAGTACATCTCAACAAATCATAACATGTTAGAAAATATAAACATGCTAGAGAGTAAGATACATGAAACTGAAAGAATAACATGATGAAAAGGAAGACTGTAAGTAAATAGATACAATATATAGAAGAACTAACAGTGCTAGTGATTCAGAGTACAAGACGGTTATATAAACGGCACGATATTGTACACGAGTAATCTAAAGTGGTTGTACACGAGTAATCTACTGGATTGATTACATAACCACTTCTACTCCCCCGCCCCAATCAATACACAAGGATCTAGCCAAGTTATGTTATTGTACACGAAGTATAGTCGTACACGAAGATCATGTGAGCATACGAGTATACACGATTTCATACGATTTGTACACGAAAAGCACGAACACAAGGAGTACACGATGCTCATGATAAAGTACACGAACACGAAATACCCGATGTATCTGCTAAGGGGATAACATCGCACGACAAGATCCATATAGTACTAATCCGTGTTTCCAACGTGTCAGCATCATGTAAAGTAATCTAAAGCAGGAAATATACTCCTAAGCAGGATATGAAATGATCAGAGAATGTACTCGCCTGTATCCTGAGTATCTGAAGAGTATCTACTGTCCGAGGAGTGGTGTCTGTCTCCTATAGAACAGTACAAGTCACTATAAGTCCAAAATAATATAACAGACTGCTACAATGCATCTACATTAAGTTTGGGGTCAAACTGGACTAAAGTCAACTCTTGGTCAACTGTAGTCAACTAGGCTAGTCAAACTAGGTCAACTAGGTCAAGCCTAAGCCAAACAAGTCTCACTAAGCCTAACCAGCCTATTCTAGCAAGCACACACACTATCTAGGCTATACAAGTCAACTACACCCTTAACTGGCATTCAAGCCATACCCATAGGCAATGAGCCCTAGGCTATCGGCCCATAGGCTATATTACCTATAGTCAAAACCACATATTCATATATATACATATATATATATATCTAAATTAATATAATAGCCACATTATAATATATAGGCTACATGATAATATATGTATCACATATAGATATATATACATATATATATATATATATATATATATATATATATATATATATATATATATATATATATATATATATATATATATATATGCATATACAGAAGAAAAAATATATGCATATACAGAAGATAGGAGAGGAAATCATGTGAGGGTGTTTGTGTATCATGAATCATGAGTGTGTGATAGAATTTCAGGAAAGGACCTAATGTAATGTGTCAATAGGATTTAAGTGTGTGGCATGGTGTGTGTGTGTGTGTGTGTTGAGAGTTATTTATGAGAGGGAAATGTGTCAATGTGAATTTAGAGTGTGTGGCATGGTGTTCCTGTGTACAGTAGAGTGAAACATAGAGTGTCAATGTGAATTTGTCATATGAGAGGGAATATAGTGTGTTCCTGTGTGTGTGGGGAGACATGACAGTTTAGTGATAACAATGTGAACCCTTGCAGTGACAGTAAGGAAACATGGCATTTGGCATTTTCAAAACTGTCAATTCAATGTCCCAAACATCCATTGGAAATCATTCAACCCATGACCACATCTAATCCAACAGTTAACTCAAATGTGAAACCCAATTAACAGTGAACTTAACACAAGGGGAATAATAAAATGTTCAGAAATTTTAACATGGAAATGAACTTACAAAATCAATCTTAACAGGATTAAGGGAATCAAAAGACAGTTTGTATTGAACCAGTTTTCACATAGAAAACTAATATTGGAAATCAACATAGGAAAATACACCTGGGATTGAACATTTCAATTTAGTTTGAAACTGGAATTTAAGGTCCAGTACATGAGAAATAGGACTGCATATCAGTCCACATTTTTACATACCATTCCACATTTGAAATTTCATACTCTTTCATAAAAACCTAATCTATCATGCCAATACAACCTATCAGTGAACTAACAATAAGTAATTGGATTAACCATTGAATCTAAGAATCATAAAAGTTAGTTAAGAACAGGAATATTAAAATCAGGATTTAATCCTGTCACATGCATTCAGTCCCACATTTCGAAATCCTTCTTTTTGAACACAAAACCTAATCTAACATGAAAAGTCGAACTAACATGAACTAATGCACATATAGGATCAACCATGACAATTAAAACATCAGTTTAGGATCAGTTTAAATAGGAATTAATTCAGGATATCAAAACAGTAGCTAAATATCAGTCAATACAATAAACAGTCCAATCCCATTGTCCAAATTCCATTCCATTGACATAAAACCTAATCTAATATGTAAAACTAATCTAGCAGGTACTAATACTTATGCTCATATCCAATGTGACAATTTAACATTAATTTATATAAATACAAATGGATTAAAACTTAGGAATTTCAGAAACTGGACTGCGTATCAGTCCTAATAGGGAGATTCAAATTCGAATATTAAGAACACATTAATATGTTAAACTAAGAGTTGGTAATTAACATACAATCTATGCACGTGATGTACACTCAAAATCGGGTCCAAAACCTGACATGAACGTGGCCAAAACCTCACACGCACTCAGCACTGTACTGCACTACACAGTGGTGAACCCGTGCACGTGTCCTAGCTCACACGACACAAGACCATTGGACACGAGACTTTGGGAGTGTCGTGTCGGACACTGCCCCTAGCTCCGTGTCCAATATCAAGTGTCCACGAACCCTAGAATGTCCGTACGAACATGCGGGTAGCAGGACATCCAACCGCGTGCGCGCAGGGGCATGTCCACGGGTTCAATGCGACCCCGATACGACACAAAACACGCTCAGTCACTTAGAAATCTATAAGCAACCTTAAAACCTAATTTTCTATTCAAACCAAATCAGAAAATATGATCGAAATGCCCACTGTGGCATTTCAGTCGAACACCTACGTATCCACACTGATACGTATCCGTTACGGACACGTAAAGGACACGAAACTTAGCAAAACCTATTCCTACAGTTAGAGGACACCTAGGGCTTTCTATCTATGCCTAGAAACTGAAATTTCATGGAGGGAATGAGAAGTTACCTATTGGTGTTCTTCTTCAAAGAAAGCTTCAAAATGGGGATCCTTCTAGCTAGCCCCAAGCTCCAAATTGTCCCAAATTTGAGAATAGCCTCCATGAACAGTAGAGAAAGTAATTTAGATCATCATGGAATAAGTTTGAATGAAAAAGGAATTATATTGATTAAAATAGGAAAGGGTTTCTATAGGGACAAACCTTGTTCTTGTAAAATGGAGAGAATGAACAAAAGAGGCAATATTTTTTAGAGAGATTTTATGGGGGTTGTCCTAGTGGCCGGCCATGCTTGTAGGGCTAGGTTTTGGGATGATCAATGGCTATTAATCAATCTAGCTAAATCAATGGTCCTCAAGCCTAGGTTTTCATTCTAGCCAAGTTGCAACCTAGTCGTTCTATTTAATATATACTTAACCAAGACTAATCAATCCTAACTAACACTAACTAACACCAACAATGGTTAGCTAAGACTAGCTATGACTAATCTAGGTTAGGGCTAAACACACTACAAGGACAATGAATTAAATCATATTTAAATAACACCATTCCAATACTCATATTAAATTCCAAATAATTATATATTAATTCAAATAAATTCAAAATGACAAGAATACCCTCAAACTAGAAATGTGGTCGTGACATCGAGGATCTTGAAATCGTATATCAATGGAAAAGATTGATAGTAGTGCGATCGTTGGTTTGAAATGAAATAGAATATTGATTGAGACATTGATGGAAGTCAGGTTTCAGAGATTGGTTAAGGAGGAGTTTGTGCGAGAGTCATTGGATGTTGAATCAAGTTATAAGTCTATAAGTGTACTCAGTAAGTTTCGAGAACAAAGCTTTTTCTGAGTGGTGTATAATATAATGCCATGTCCCGCTCAACTCAATCGGAGGGATCGAAACGCCAACGGCGTTCGGACTTAGCCATGCAACGGCTGTTCGAAGTCCCGGTCGGCCGAGGTGACTCCTCGTTCCGGTGGGTGGCTTCGATGAACTTGCCTCAGCTTGGCCTTCACTCTAATAAAATGAAAGCTTTCAACTGCATAAGTAGGCTTGGTAATAAAAGAGACGAATCCACATAGCTAAGGGAATAATCCCAACTTGGGTCGGATTGAGTTAGAACATAGAAAAGGTCCCACGGTAGGCTTAGAATCGTTGCACGACGTGCTTTCGAAATGACACTCGGTCCTTCATCCCGTGGCTTGGAAGAAGAAAAGTTAGTCTAAGTCACCACAAAGCTATAAAATTAGCCTAAGTCATAGGCGTCGCACGCATAAATGCTTAATAAAGCATGCACGGTCCCATCGTCCAAGGCTTGACATAATCTTTGCTCGTCAAGTTGTTGCACGACTAAGTTAGGCAAAGTTATGTTGGGCTATCAAAGTCATAGCAAGCACTATCCCATGTTTTCTGTGATTGTCAAAGTCACGTAGTCCCACGATCTCAAGGCTCGTCATATAAAGTATGACTTGGGTGATAGTGCCGCATAGAACATAAGTCAGTCTAAGGCACGAGCCACGGTCGGTTCAAGGATAAGTATGCCATGGTCTATAGGAGATAAAGGAACACGTTTGTTCAGGTTTATCTCGAAGGCTATGCAATAGTCGTTCCCCGTGTTTCTAAGAATAGAAAAGTTCACGCGACCGTTAGTCGTCGAGACCGGTCCCATGGCTTACGAGTCTCTCAAAAAGTATGGAAAGCATGGACATGGATAAAGAAGTTTAAGGAAGAGAAAGCAAGTTTTATCATCTGTAGGCCTTGTATTTACGTCTAGTCTAGAAGTCGTCGTAGGTGCGTGGTCATGGACAACTTGTCAACAAGGTGTAGTCATCTCGAATGATCGTCGGGGCACCGGGATCATATCGGTCCGGGAGAAGCGAGTTATAGCCTGTGCAGTAAAGAATTGGTACGTGCCAGCAGCGAATCGGTATGGGTAATTTGGGAACTTTTGCATACGCACAAGAGGATTCACCGTCTAACCTAGCTATAAGTCCAACATAGCTTGACATTGCTAGTGACCTATTCGTATAATAAGTTGGTGTTGTCATGCCCCGAGTTGACAAATCGTTCATCCTCGGTAGTATTATGCCAAATGATCGTCCTCGCTAAGGCGTGATGTCATACGAGTCTGGAATTGCACTCGTACAAGGCAAGAACGTTATGTTTTATCAATATATTGAAACACCAAGTTGAAATTCGCAAATCATATCAGAATTGAACACACAGTTTACGAAGATAGAAATATGTTTTTTATTCATAGCTTGTAACAAAGTACAAGTCGTAATTACATTAGATGTCGTTGCGGCTACGTTTATTGAAACAAAAGAAATATACTCGACAAGCTGCCTGAACTAATACTTGTCGTTCCATACATTTGCCCCTTTATACATAAGCCTTCGATGAATTGGCTTCAAAATACTTCAGAATAGGAAGAGCTTCAAAATGCCTCTTCGTACTTTCAGCTTCAGTTTAGAGCTCCCGTCGCACCTGAGGAGTTGGGGAGGGGGTTAGCACACTTGCTAAGTAGACGAGACGAACCCACTCGTCTAAACCGACTCTGATTGTTAAGGTAGACATGCTTTAAAGTTTTTTTTCTATTTAGAACTAAATGAATTCAGTTCATATCGATAGCCATCTTTGAATTAATAAAGCATACAGTAAAACATAACGATTTATCACAGTTCTTACCACGGCCGTTCTCGTCCCTGTATAAAAACAGAGATAATACTTACTACCTGCATAAGAAAATAGACGAGCATGCTACTATCTTATATGTGCGGCCACTGGTGTTACACACCACTTGGGACTATCTCAACGGCATTTCGGCCCGTTCAGTCTAGGTTGCAAGCCTGCCAGACGGTCCCGTAATGCATCAGTGCCGAAGCATGATTATTCATTCCCCCTAGGTCGATTCGATACTGATGCCCCAAAAACCAATTCAAGAAAAATCAAACTTATGCACAAGATGTCCATGATTATGCCAATGCGTTAACAGTTTAATATATGCAAACATATTTGTATAGCGCGGACAGTATTGAACGACATTATCATTTCTTCCAACTCGTACAACGATTCATTTTCCCAAAAGCCGTACTCCCAATTTAGCGTCCCGTAGGCACCAAATTGTCTGAGGCATTATATGCCACGATCGACATTTTATATTATTTCACAACACATGAATTAGTCTATCTTTTTACTTGAACCTTAAACTTTCTCGTTTTGGTGCAAAACTTATATTACCAGAGTAGATTACTCTAAATTGATATGTTTTTCCCGAGATCTTGCTCTTAGTGGATTGGCATGCATTTAACTTGGCATCGTCGATTTGAATAAGTTCGAGGCAAAGGAATTTCGTTTGCGGGACAGAGTAGAAAAGAAGGAGCCAAATCACCCACCAAGTAATTTGATCGTGCTGACCGTCGAAACGCTTCACAACTTTCAAGATTTAGATATGCGAGCTCCTGCAATGGCACCAACACTTAGTTAGAATTCCTTCTTTATTCCTTCGCTTCCAAATTCGTAGATTGCATTCAGAAAATGACGCAAAAGCACTTTCATCAAAACCAAGCGACAAAAGCTCCAAGAAAACCATACAGCAGTCCGGTCCCGTCGAAAGGATTCTTATATAGAGCTCACTCGCTGAGACGCAGCCTGCTGCATCTAGGACTTATTCCAATAGAAGTCGTTCTATTAGTTTGATCGATTCTCGTAACATTCGTCCAAATCGATTTGATCAATGCCGTAAGGTGTTATCGTTTACCAAGCTCAGCGATCGAGTCAGATGGCCATCTAAGTTCTCGACCGATCTGACTCGACGCAAGCATATTGAAGAACCAATAGGCAACTCTAAATGGGGGTGAATAGAGTTTATAACGATAATAGCCAAATAAAAATTAACTCTTTTCACCAACAGTAAATAATCAGAGTAGTAAATACGGAAATAAAAATATCAAGAAGAGCATTCGTAGACACAGCAGTTTTAACCTAGTTTTCCTCATAGGAGGACTAGTCCAGGCCTGAGAACTCTAGCTCAGGATTGAAATCCACTATTTGTGAAATAGTGTACAACCACGTGCCTTTACTCAGAAGAGCACGTCAACTTCTTACAGATTCGCAGGTGGCGAAACTTGGAATTGTCCAAGTGACTTTTCTTTTCAACTCTTACAGAAAAACTTCTAGCTGAATCGCACTTGAGCACCTTGGGGCTTAGAAAGTTTTGTGGCTAGTAGATTAGAAGAGTAAGGCTTAGGTAGTATAAGGCTTAGATGATTAATAGTGAGAGATAGAAAGATGATTTGAAATGAGAGAAATCAAGCCTTATTTATACTACGCTGGGGAGGCAAAGTTCGGCCCGAATTCTGCCCCAAGAATTTAAATTTTTGAACGTTGGACAGCTTGTACCAAGCAGGCCCTAAAAATCAGGGTGCTAAAAATCAGGAAACAGATTTCGGACCGAACTTTATGTGGGGACAGAGTTCGGCCCGAACTCTGCCTCCTAGGTGGCAGAATGACCTTTGGGATTTGTGGAGCTTGGTGGAGCTTGGGCTTGGTTCAGGAATTAGTCTATTTGTATGGTAGAGCTTGGAGAGATATGTCTAGGGGTTGAGATGACACAGTGCAACTCAACGTACACATTCTCCTAGACTCAATAAATTGAAGATTACAGACTTGGAACAAATAGGAAAACCAAGAGCCCTTTGATGACATCTTTCTTCTGATATTTGAGCAGACCTGAAGACGTCTTCTTCTGATATTTGAGCGGAACCCCCGATGCGAGGCCCCGAATAGGTCGTTAGGCGGTTCAGAAAAATCTTTTTGTATGACGCCGTCATTGGTCCATCATTAGTTCTTCATTACCTATGTCCTGTTTTGATCATGCTTACTGCATGTCTACAAATACATGTTAGGCAAGCAAAATATGTTGTAGTACGATACAAGTATGGCAATATGATATAGGACAATTAGGACAATGCTAAGTTTAAGTAGCAACATGATAATGATTATATGAATATTAGTGACATTATTATATTAAACTTAATTGATCAGCCATATTCAAAAATATGATGTAATCATTGGGCTAACACATATTACAGAGTCCGCTGCCTAACGAAAGCGGGACATAATATACCACTAAAAAAGTTTCGTTCCGTAATTTAATAACAAGGGTCTGACCTTAAATTAGGCAAACAATGAAGGGTACTTTTCCTTCATCTTCGCCTTCATTTCCCACGTCGACTCTTCAACTGAATGGTTCTGCCATAGCACACGGGCCAAGGACATCGATCGATTTTTTAACCTTCTTCCTTACAATCCAAAATTTGAATAGGCTCCTCCGAGTAAGACAAGTCAGTATGTAGCTCCAACTGATCGAAGCTAACCACGTGACTTGGATCGTACACGTATTTTCGAAGTTGTGAAACATAGAAAACATTGTGTACATTGTACACGTATTTTCGAAGTTGTGAAACATGGAAAACATTATGCTCGATGATATCGATAGGGCCTATAAATCTCAGGCTCAATTCACCTTTAACGTCGAACCGCATCACGCCACGCATGGGCATTACTTTCAGAAATACATGGCCCCCGACCAAAAATTCTAGCGGTCGTCGACGAAGATTTGCGTAGCTCTTTTGTCGACTTTACGCGATACAGAGTCTATCTCGGATTAAGCGGACCTTTTCGATGGCCTGTTCTACCAGTTCCGGTCCGAGCACTTATCTCTCTCCGACTTTGTCCCACCATATTGGAGAACAATACTTCCTTCCGTAGAGCGTTTCATATGGAGCTATCTGAATGCTCGACTGATAACTGTTATTATACGCAAACTCCTTAAGCGGCAAATGCGTGTCCCAACTAGTCTTTAAATCGATCGCACACAGACGTAACATATCCTCTAAGATTTTATTTATCCTTTCTGTCTGACCGTCTGTCTGGGGGTGGTACGCAGAACTAAAATTTAGTTTGGTCCCCATCGCTGCTTGCAGGCTCGTCTAAAAATACGATAGGAATCGTCCGTCTCTGTCCAAAATTATTGAGGCTGGTACTCCTGCAGTCGAACAATCTCGTCGATATAGATTTGTGCTAACCGATCGACGCTCCATCCTACTTTAATTGCGATGAAGTGAGCTAACTTGGTCAATCTATCAACAATGACCCAAATTGCATCATTTCCCCTCGGCGTCTTTGAAAATCCTACAATGAAATCCATCCAGATGTTGTCCCACTTCCACTCGAGAATGGCGAGGTTCTGCAGCTCTTCTCCTGGCCTTTAGTATTCTTCCTTCACTTGCTGACACGCCATGCACTGCGACATGAAAGTAGCCACGACTTTCTTCATGCCGTGCCACCAAAAGTTTGTGCGCAAGTTCTTGTACATCTTGGTGCTTCTAGGATGTAACGAGTATCTCGCGTAATGCGTTAGATAGTTTTTTCTGTACTGTTTCAATTGCAGTGAAGCATAGGAGATGACTTTATCTCTCTGTATGAGTACGCACCCGAGGCCAGTTTCCGTTGCGTCGCTGAATATCTGAAAGCCTTCTGGACCATCTGAAAGTGCAAGGATTGGAGCTGAGACGAGTCGTTGCTTCAACTCTTGAAAGCTGGATTCACATTCGTCACTCTATTCAAATACTAATCCCTTCTGGATGAGGCGAGTCAGAGGTGACGCTAGTTTTGAAAATCTCTGCACGAATCTTCGATAGTAGCCTGCTAAGCCCAGGAAACTCCGAATATCGCTAGCCGAGGTAGGTTGTTTCCAATCTACCACTGCTTTAATCTTCTTTGGGTCCACCGCGATGCCTTCGACAGAGATTACATGTCCGAGGAATGTCATACTACTCATACAGAACTCGTATTTACTCTGTTTGGCATATAATTTGTTTTCACGCAGAGTCTGTAATACCGTCTTCAAGTGTTCTGCATGCTCTTCTCGATTCTTTGAGTAGATAAGGATATCGTCGATGAACACGACTACAAATTTATCGATTTGGGGTCGGAAGACTCGGTTCATCAGATCCATGAAAGCGGTTGGAGCATTTGTCAAACTGAACGATAGAATGACTAGGAATTCATAATGACCATATCGAGTGCGGAAGGCAGACTTCGATACGTCATCAGACTTGATCTTCAACTGATGATAGCCTGAACAAAGATCAATTTTTGAAAATATTGATGTGCCTTGCAGTTGGTTAAACAAGTCATCGATTCGTGGCAAGGGATACTTGTTCCGTATGGTCGCTTTGTTGAGTTCACGATAGTCGATGCATAGCCGTATCGATCTATCCTTCTTTTTAACAAACAGTATGGGAGCTCCCCACGAAGAGACGCTAGGGCGAATAAATCTACGGTCTAGCAAATCTTGTAATTGTACCTTCAGTTTCTTCAGTTCTGCTGGAGTCATTTAGTAAGGCGCTTTTGATATCGATCGTGTATTCGGGAAGGTGTCGATGCTGAATTCTATTTTTAGATCCGGCGGCATCCCGGGCATCTCGTCAGGGAAAATATTGGGAAAATCTGCCACAACATCCGTCTGTATTGTGTCTGGAATATCCTTTCTCGTATCTCGAACTGATGCCAAGTATCCCGTACAGCCGAAACGCAACATACGCCTCGCCGAGATTGCCGATACCATCATTGCCGTCTTCGAGACCGTACCATACGAATATGAGAACTCTATCTCACCAGGAAGACGAAACACCACTCTCCTCTCCGTGCACTCGATTGTTGCATGACAAGTGCTCAACCAATCCATGCCCAGGATTATGTCGTACTCTTTGATGTCTAGTACAACGGCTTCCAAGGATAGATTTTGTTTCCCCGATGCGAATGTGCCCATTCCTATAAATAAAGTTTGCAGGCATATCGACTCCTGATGGAGTGCTAATGCTAATGTTCATATCTAGTGATTGCATGATTATTTTATTTTCTTTCGCATAATCAACAGATATAAAACTATGCGTTGCACCCGAATCGAATAGAACCCGAACAGGTATATTTTTGTAGAGTAATATACCTGTTACAACAATATCGGACGCGAATGCCTCTGTAACCCTACTTTTTTATTTTCAAATTTTAAAAACTATTTTATTTTATAGTTCTGATTTAAATGAATTTCAATTTTGGAGGAAGATTTGAATTAATGGCAATGTTGTAAATTTTGAGTTAGTTATAACTATTTGATGGTCCCCAAATTCTCTAACCAACACTCTAACTAATTTTTATGTGTTTTTCGCAAATACTGAAAAGGGGGAGGACTTATGTGCAATTATTTCTGAGCGGGTGGAGGGCTGTTTGCAATATTTCTGAGCGGAGGGGCCTAAGTGCAAATCTGCCTTTTAATTGAAGTGAAGAAAGAGAAATTTATTTTTCTCGAATTCCTTCACTGTGAGCCGAGCTCCTATCTTTCCAGTACTCGTTTTTTTTTCCAACTACGTTCGACTGAACCCTAACCCTAGGTTATCCGGCGAGGCGGACGATGATGTCGATGGTGGTGGCGACGATGATCGGCCCCTCCTCTCGTAGCGGCAGCTGGATCCAGATCTTCATCAAGCAGTACGCGGCTTCCAACTCCTCGCACGACTGCTTCTGACGACGGTGAAGCGATTCCCTACGGTGGCGCACGACCACTATCTCCGACGTACGACCAGCAATGGTAGCGTCTCCTGAATTCATCCTCGGCCGGCATCTGAACGCCAGATTTCTCTGGCATTCGCCCTCGGCAGCGGTCTGGCTACACGCGACTCCGACGACGACGACAGCGGCAAGCGGCGATCCACCGTGGCGAGTGACAGGGACGACGGCAAGACTTCTGTTCCTTGACGACTCGGCTGCGAGACTCTCGTCTCTTCCAGCGCTATTTTCAGAAATCGGTGAGTTGATTGATATTTGAATGATTTCAAATACAATTGTGGTTTCGCTCCTTATTCCTTTTCTTCTTGATTGAGGATTACTGTAGGAATCTCTGTTTGATTGATCAGATCGGCATCGACCTTTTCCCTTCCACGTGAATTTGTCGTTCCAACTCTGTGTCAATACGGGTGAGTATTGATCCTAATTTTGTTCCGATCTATCAGGATTTCCAGCGTTCTTGATAGGCCGCTCGTGTTTGATTTCTTTTCTTGGTTTGGAAGCTGCTTGGGGTCAGATCGAAGAAGGTTTGGGCAGATCGGTGGAATAACAGGGGATTTGAGATTGAAATTCCATATAAGTTTTGGACTCAGGGATCCTATAATACTTCTTGGGGTTTCTTTGACAATTCTTGAAAATTTTCTTCTCAAGTGTATCTTCAGTTCTCCACACAAATTTGTTCCACTTTGTGCCCGACAGGTGTTTGCTGAAATGTCGCAGAAGAACTCGAAATCACACTTGGATACCAGGAGACGTGCCCGACCCCTGGATTGGCGTTCATCTCAGAACAGATTCATTCCTCAGGTATTTTTCCCATTTTCCTTATGATCGAAGTCTTTCTTTTGCAAATCTTGAGGATTAAACGGAGTAATCGGTTGAAGGGTCTGTTCGTGTCCAGTCGTGTGGTTATTTGCCAAATACAGATATTGGTTCATGTCCAACTCTGTTTAGTGTTGACAAAGGTTCGGGATGCTCGTGACTAGCAAGCAAGTTTAGTGTCCAGATCTCGTTCGTGTCCTGAATGGCGTGTCCGATTTTACTGTTATTGGTATCGGTTGTAGGGAGGACTAGATGCAGACTTGTGTTAAAATTTGATTGATTCGATTTGGTTGTAATCTCCCTATTATCTGTTCTGTGACTTCTTTTTTTAAAACATTTCAAAATTTGGAGAAAAACCCATAGCTGATGGTCATATGTTGCTCACGGAAGCATTTTGCCAAGGTTTATAAGCGAGTATTAGCTTTGCTGAAATTGGGTCAGGCTAATACCGAATGGGGGTGAACAGGAGTAAGTGTTAGTCGAGCATGGGCTTTATTATTGTAGTTGGGTCAGTATAATGTGGGAGTTAAGTATGCTAATTATGGTTAGTCCTAATTGAGTTGGTTGAACTTAGTATTATAATGATGGTCATCTTTTCTTTTGAATCCTGAGTTAATAGCCTTTAAATTCAACATGTTGGTTAGTTGTACTCTATTTGTACTTAGCAGGAAGGCAATTGAATTTTCTGATTGGGCTTTAAATTGAAGATTGGTTGGGTGAAGGAAACTTTGGGCTAACCAATATAGATGGGCTGACTTTGGAGTCCTTTGAAGAAGCTGGGCTAAATGGAGTTGAATTCAATTAGTGAATGTTTGAGCTGAATTGCAATTATAGTAGGATAAAAATGGGATTGCATTGGCTAGAGTTAGCTTATAGAATAACTCTATGTGTTAATATTAAGATTGGTTAATTTTTCCAATTGTCCTATATAAGGTTTTCTATTAATTTTGTTCATGGAATTATCTGTGATAATAATAAGTATCTTAAGAGCTTATGTTGAAAGGTAAGTTGATAATTAATATTTCTATCTTAGGAACCATACCAGGTTTGCTAAACTCATAATTAACAATTAAACTAGAGAAATGATTAACTGGTTAAAAAGGAATTTTTATTTTGGCAATAAAAATTAGCTAATGGTTAATAATTAGAACTTAATCAACTTGTACCTAAAATACATGAGGACATCCAGCTCCATTGATTACCCGTACTTTTTCGGAGCAAGGCAAGTACTTTCTATGGTTTTGTGCATTTACATATCATGTACTTCTCATGATGACACGATGTGACACGATATCTTGTACCCTTGTACTTTCTTGTTCATGTACTTACTTGCATTGGGGAGGGGAAATACACTAGCTATGTGACCAAACCCGATTACTATATTCATGTAGATAGCTTAGTCCTCGCATCGTGCACGCGGGTCCTAAGCCGTACCGATATTCATGTACTCCTGTACATGTTCCTGTACTCACCCCAGTCGGTCACATAGTCTAGTTTTATTTCAAATATTGAGCACATGTCATGTCTTGTACTTCAGGTTCATGGTTATTTTCTGTACTTTATTCCCTGTACTTATATTCCTATACTTTTATGTTCTATCCTGTACTTTATATTTCATGTTCTCCTGTACTCATTTCCATATCATGATGTTCTTGTTCACTACCTAGAACTGTACTTTGCTCCGCTCCTGATTGGATATGTTGCAGGTGTACTTGCAGGATATTGTTCTACCTTATGGGCCAGAGCCTAGGGATTTTAGCTGAGCCGGATGGAGATGTGACTTAGCTAGAGGCTTCAGGTTTAGACTGTTTAGCTTTACTCTTAGATATTTTAATGTTCATAGTATATTTCATTCTTGATGACTTTAGTACCTTATGTTATATGGATTTGTGGATTATGGTGATCTTTCTGGGAACGTTTTATAGATGCTGTGATTGTGCACATTCATGTTTATCTAGTTAGATTTCCCTAGCTTGGTACAGCTTACTTCGTCGTGTCTAACGATGAAGGTTGGGCGTGTCCGACTCGTGTCCGATTATTTGGGAGCGGGTCGTGACATATTTTTAGTGGTGGCCCATGCAGGTCTATCCTAATGATACCTAGGTATTAGTGTACTATTGTGGGACTTGATTAAACTAGGGAAACTTGATCACAGCATAGGAAATCGGGTACATCGGGTATATTGATATTCTATAAACACTTGTTATTTTAGGATTAGGATATTTTAACAGTTTTCTGTTTTTCAGATAGTTCAGAACACGCAACACCAGAATGGTTGATCCTCTTACACTTGAGGGTTTCGAGCTTCCACTACTTTCTATCACCCTACTATCCCCATGGGTACTACACAGTTGACGGAGACGTTTCAAGAGTTCTTTGACACCCGGAGGGAGCATGCCATCCTTTTCTAAGCCAGACTTGTGGATACACTCTCCGAGAAAGAAAGGACTTCTGATTTTCAGACTCTCGGATCCTTGAACTTCTCTGACACCAAGCGCATATCTTGCACCAAGGAACAGATCGAGAACGTGGAGCCGCCACTGAAGATCATCCAAGTCTTTGAGGATCCGACTCCTCTGAATATTGAAGTCATCAACCGAGAGATCCAGCTCGTAGCACATACAACAAGATGGGAAGCTGAAGCCAGGAGAGACATGAAGACTTATGACGAAGACAGCAACTACCTTGGACCCACAAAGCGTCGCAACACTCAGATAGTGCTTATTCAGTCACATCATCAGCTGCATCATCAGAGGCAGACACAGACCACATTCGTTGTGTGTTCTACAAGAGGACGGGACATCATGATTGACAAGTGTCGCAAGAGGCTCGGACTCTGTTTATACTGCAAAACTTTTGTCCACCGAATGAAGGATTACCAGCAAGTCACAGATCACAATAGCCGAAGACCAGCAGGATCTCAGCAGCCAGCACACCAGCAGCCGTATATTCCTGCCAGATCCCCTGCACTTCAGTCCTAGCGGGAGATTCAAATTCAGATTTAGCCGACAATTATTTGTATTTCTATCATCGCCCAGGACACCACTACGACGAGTGCCGCAAGAGACCGAGGCTATGCTTGTTCTACGGATTGCCTGCCCATTAAGTCAAGGATTGCCCGGAGGTCGTTGATCGTACTGCCCAAGGACGAGCATGAGGAGCACTAATACCACAGAAGAAGGACCCGGCTCTCCAAATTCATCAATAGCATGGAGCACTGCCGCAAGGACCAGCCTATGATAGGACAGCTGAAGAAATTGAAGTGATTCCAGTCCCGGAGGAATACTGAAGACGGATTGAAGACAGAAGACTATTTTGCATGGTTGGAGCAGATCATGGGTTGTGGTTCATATTCCAATTTTAATTTTCTAGAATTCCCTTATTCCCGTTTAAAAGCCTGAAAGATTTTGTTTCCTATTATTGGTTTCTATTTGAAATTTTGTTCCCCGATCGAACTTTGTGCTGGTTGAGATCTTACTTCCTACTCAAGATTCATTCTGAAATTTGTTACCATTCAAAACCTTGTTTGAACTTTCGCTCCTATTCGAGACTTGTTGAGATTCGGTTCCTATTCGAGACTTTGCTTGAAATTTTGTTCCTATTCAGAACTTGTTACAACTCGTAATTTTGTTTCTACTCGAGGTTCAGTTTTCTATTCGGGCTTGTTGGAATTTGATTCCTATTCGATAATTGCTTCTATTCACCATTCAAGAAATTGTTTAAAAACTTTGCTTCAACTATGAGGTTTTGATTTGTTCCCTATATGAGATTTTGTTTCCTATTCATGGCTTGTTTTCTATTTGAAGAATTGTTCTGTTCACGACTTCATTTCGACCTTGTCTCCTATTTGAGATTTTGCTTGTTTCATGGATACTTGTTGTCTATTCACCCATTGATTCCCATTTGATTTCATTCGAGATTTTGAGATTCTGTTTCCTATTTCGAGACTTTGTTTTATTCCACGACTGTGTGATATTTGATTTTCTGTTTGAGACTTGTGCCCTATTGGAGATTTCATTTTCCATTCAAGATCTGTTCGAGATTTTGTTGTTACTTGAGATTTTGTTGAACTTCGTTTCGAATGCGAGATTTTATTTCTTATATTGCGACCTTATCTTCTATCTGATGCCTTGCTTTTGTTCATCCTTCGAGACTCTGTTATCCCTTCGGAATAATGTTCCATATACGGAATTTTGTTACCAATCCAGATATCAGTTGAGATTTCGGTTATTAGTTGAAACTTCGATTCACTGTTCGAGATTTTAAATCTCCCTGGTTGCCCCTTTTGTACTCACTTCTCTTTGATTGGATCCCTTGTTGCTTCTTAGTACCTAATAAACCCTTGTATTCTAATAGCCATATAACCTCACCATTTTCATGACTTGGACTATTGAAACTCATTTTGGATTCCTTGAATTTTTTTTAAAATCCCTATGGATAAGGTTAAGAGACTATTCGATGATCTACTGGAGCATAGCAATTGTGTGCTGCAGTCATTATCTGGACTACGGATACCGAGGGTTCATTACAGCCAGCAGCGCACTGGCGAGGCAGGAACTCTAAGTTGAAGTAATTTCAGACATTCAAAGGTTTTCGAGTATTATTAAGACCTTGTCATATTCTCCATATCTTGATCTCTTGGGTAGTTTTATCAATAATTGTTGGAAAATGGATAAGTTTGATAGAATATTCGGTGACATATTGATATTCGAGTCACGGAGCCGAAAGTCCACTGCAGCCAGATATATACTAACGGGATAGGGATTCTAAGCAAAGTGAATTCAAATACCTATATGTTCTCGGGTATCATGGAGACTATATCCCTCTTTCATACGATTATTGATTTTCTTGAAAGACAAATCCATGTACTCACTTTTGACTTGATACTGATATCTCCTGATTAGTTTTATATATTTTTCCCTCAACCCTTGCAAATTTTCTTCTTGCATTTTATTGTTAGATCGTTGATTTTACACATATATTTCGATCATGTTTTATCTAAACTTCGACCTTAATCATGTCTATCCAACCGTGATTTTCCTATCTTGTTCTAGTCCATTTGTGCTAACTTCGATTCAAATCGGGCTTAGAAGATCGTGCTTTCATAATTTTATTCTCTAAAGTTGTAATTAAAATTCATGCCATCTCGTGCCTATCACGTTATTTCAAACTCCTTGCATGTAATTATCATACTTGACAAATTTTGATCATTATCGATCATGTCATCTTACCGTTGATTTCGTCATGCTAAGTCATTCATGTTCTACCTCTGGTCGTATCTAGAAATCCTGATCGTGCCTATATTTTATACGTTGTACCTATTGATCTTACCTGATATTTGAAATTTCGTTTGATCGTGACCAAATAAACTATTTTCTAGCTATGACTAAAATTGACTTTATTTAACATCTCAACTTAAATTGCTCGTTTTCATTTATTGTTTGTCTCAATTGAAATTATATTCTTAAATCATGTTGTTGCACCTTTGAATTCAGAGGAGGAAATTTTTCTAAGGGGGGTAGATTTGTAACCCCACTTTTTATTTTCAAAATTTAAAAACTATTTTATTTTATAGTTCTGATTTAAATGAATTTTAATTTTGGAGGGAGATTTGAATTAATGGTAATGTTGTGAATTTTGAGTTAGTTATAACTATTTGATGGTCCCCAAATTCTCTAACCAACACTCTAACTAATTTTTATGTGTTTTTCGAAAATACTGAAAAGGGGGAGGACTTATGTGCAATTATTTCTGAGCGGGTGGGGGCTGTTTGCAGTATTTCTGAGCGGAGGGTCCTAAGTGCAAATCTGCCTTTTAATTGAAGAGAGGAGAGAGAAATTTATTTTTCTCAAATTCCTTCACAGTGAGCCGAGCTCCTCTCTTTCCAGTACTCATTTTTTTCCAACTGTATTCGACTGAACCCTAACCCTAGGTTCTCCGACGAAGCGGACGATGATGTCGATGGTGGTGGCGGCGATGATCGGCCCCTCCTCTCGCAGCGGCAGCTGGATCCAGATCTTCGTCGAGCAGTGCACGGCTTCTAACTCCTCGTACGACCGCTTCCGACGACGGTGAAGCGATTCCCTCTGGTGGCGCACGACCACTATCTCCGGCGCACGACCAGCAACGGTGGCGTCTACTGAATTCATCCCCGGCCGGCGTCTGAACGTCAGATTTCTCTGGCGTCCGCCCTCGACAGTGCTCTGGCTACACGCAACTCCGACGACGATGACAGCGGCAAGCAGCGATCCACCGTGGCGAGTGACAGGGCCGAAGACAAGACTTCTGTTCCTTGACGACTCGGCTGCGAGACTCTCGCCTCTCCCAGCGCTAGTTTCAGAAATCGGTGAGTTGATTGATATTTGAATGATTACGGATACAATTATGGTTTCGCTCATCATTCCTTTTCTTCTTGATTGAGGATTACTGTAGGAATCTCTGTTTGATTGATCGGATCGGCATCGACCTTTTCCCTTCCTCGTGAATTTGTCGTTCCAACTCTGTGTCAATACGGGTGAGTATTGATCCTAATTTTGTTTCGATCTATCAGGATTTCCAGCGTTCTTGATAGGCCGCTCGTGTTTGATTTCTTTTCTTGGTTTGGAAGCTGCTTGGGGTCAGATCGAAGAAGGTTTGGGCAGATCGGTGGAATAACAGGGGATTTTAGATTGAAATTCCATGTAAGTTTTGGACTCAGGGATCCTCTGATACTTCCTGGGGTTTCTTTGACAATTCTTGAAAATTTTCTTCTCAAGTGTATCTCCAGTTCTCCACACAAATTTGTTCCACTTTGTTCCCGACAGGTGTTTGCTGAATTATCGCAGAAGAACTCAAAATCATACTTGGATACTAGGAGACGTGTCCGACCCCCTGGATTGTCGTTCATCTCAGAACAGATTCATTCCTTAGGTATTTTTCCCATTTTCCTTATGATCGAAGTCTTTCTTTTGTAAATCTTGAGGATTGAACGGAGTAATCGGTTGTAGGGTCTGTTCGTGTCCAGTCGTGTGGTTATATGTCGAATGCAGATATTGGTTCATGTCCAACTCGGTTTAGTGTCGGCAAGGGGTCGGGATGCTCGTGACTGTTTGCCATGAAATATAAAAGAACAGAATAATTATCGGAGGACCGGACTTTTACTTCACGTTACAAACTCGCTTGTACAAAGAAAGCCTAGGGACGAAAACCTAGGTACAGCAGTCTAAGTACAATTGTTTATTTTAGATTCTGGGGGGATGACGATAGAGGCTCGGGAAGGCGACGGCAGCCCTGCCTTACTCCTTGGACGATCGGTATGCAGCCTTGGCTCCTGTGAAGAGATGATTGGCGTTGCTGGAGAAATGCTCTTCTTGCTCTCCCTCTATTGCTTTTCTGGCTTCTCTCTCTTTCTGTGTATTTTTTTTTCTCTGATAGCGTATTTCTCTCTGATATTCTCCCCTTTTTTTTACAAGAGAATGGCACCTTGCTATTTATAATAGTGGGATGTGATCATTAGGGTTGCCAATGATTAGCTCTTGTAGATGGCGATGGCCAGTAGATTGGTCAATCCAGGCCGTTCAGTTTTGATTGTGACGAATCCGAGCCATCGAGTGTAGATTACACCAAATCCCATTAGCAATTAATGCTGATTGGAATAAATCTTCCTCATAATGATCTTCTGATGTCTGCGAATAAATTAAATTTATTCTCCTGCCACGTGTCCCAGATTATTGGAATTTGATCCAATCTTTGATGGCAGTAAATCTGAGAAATTAATCGGCTTAGGACACGTATCCTAGGAGCCACTGGGGAATCTGAACCATATGACGAGTGAGCCGTATATGACTTTGGGCCGCATAGGGTTAAGGCCACGTGTCAGGGCTGTCTGGGTAGTGGCCCTCCCTTGAGCCTTTGAACCACAGGGAGGTAATCATTGCGAGCCGCATAGGGATACATCCACCTGAGCCGCATGGAGATGATCCTCTTGAACCGCATGAGAAGTTTTTACTTGAGCCGCATGAGGCTTCCTCGTCCTGAGCCGCATAGGACGGATTCATTCTGAACCGCATGAGAAGTCTTTGCTCGAGCCGCATGAGGCTTTCTCGGCCTGAGCCGCATAGGATGGATTCATTCTGAACCGCATAAGAAGTTCTTTGCTCGAGCCGCATGAGGCTTTCTCGGCCTGAGCCGCATAGGACGGATTCACTCTGAACCGCATGAGAAGTGCTTTGTTCGAGCCGCATGAGGCTTTCTCGGCCTGAGCCGCATAGGACGGATTCACTCTGAACCGCATGAGAAGTGAGCCACATACGAACGCCCATGTGGCAAGGCCACGTGGCATTTTTATGGCTCTCAGGGGGATTTGTGTCAGAGATCTCTTTTCTCTTCCCTAGAGATTCGTCATTATGACAGAGTCATAATTACTTCTTTCTGTGTCAGGGCTGTCACTTTTTCAGAGTTGTCAGCCGTCAAACAATTAATACGAGAGGGCAAAGGAGAGGGCTGTCATGCCACGTGTCTTTCTGAGCTGTATGGGATGTCTTGGATCGCATAGCCCCCTTATGCCGCATGACTCTCCGAGCCGCATGGGCTTTCTAAGCCGCATGGGGTTCTTTGGCCGCATGATTCATTTTCTTTAGTATTTCCCATGCTTCTACAAGACCCCCTTCAAAGTTTTCAATTTGCAAAATTGAAATACTTTGAATAAGAAGCATGGCTATGTTCTTCTAGCCGCATATGAAACCCTGACCGCATAGAGATCTTGGCCGCATAGGTTGTTCAGCCGCATAGGTGGTTCAGCCGCAGGGGACTGCTTAGTCGCATAGCTTCTCGCCACGTGTGCGGGTCTTTAATTGCCTCAAATTCGTTTCAGCGCCGTCTTTGTAGGAGGAATTCCCAAGGGTCAGCTCATTAAATCTTTCGGATTTGACGCCTTGGGTGAATCTTGGAGACGAAACCCAAGGAGTCGGTTTCGTTCTTCATGAGTCGGTCATTGGCCCACGTGTCCTTCTCCCGTCTTCCTATAAATAGGAGGAGTTCTGAAGAGAGAGAAGGCTTCTTTATTTTCTTTCTTCTTCCTCAGACCTTTCCTATCTCGATTGCCCTTCCTCTCTTCGATAATTAATGGCTCCCAAGAAGACCGTGGCAGCAAAGGGCAAGAAGGCGGCCTCCACTTCCGCCTCGGCTGCGGCTGCTACTCTGCAGGTCGTCGTACCTGATGTTCATCCTGACGTTCGCCCCCCATTACTGGTAAGGACAATGTATGAGTTAAAGAACCCCAACTGCCATGGCTACGTCGCATACTTTATGCACGAGCCTTTGTAAATCGCATGTTCACCCTACGGCTGAGCTGCGAGCCGTATAAGAAAACCACCGTGTCTGTATGCGTGCCTTGTCGGCAAAGCCGCATAAGTGACGCTAAACCGCATAGACTTTTATTGTACGGAGCCGCATAAGCGTTCTTCTGGGCTTGAGCCGCATGAGGCTTTTTGGAGCCGCATAAGACTTATGAGAGCTTCATGGGACCACATGGATGTTTTCTTGAACCGCATGGGGTTTGAAAGCACCCAATCAGCTCTTTTTATCCCTCCGTTTAACTTACTTTTCTCTGTCTGTTCTTCAGTAAATCTGCCGGTTAACGCTGCTGGAGAACTCTTGGTGGGTAGCGCTCAAGCTGCTCTAGGCTATAGGTACGACCATATTGTTCAGCATATGACGGACCAGTTTCCGAGCGATGAGCCTATGGCTAGATTGAATGCCATCAAGAATCAGTCTTTCCATTTCCGTAATGCTATGATGAACTCCGGGAAATTTGAAGGGAGAGTATTTGAAGCCTGTATTCTTTTTTGGAGACGCCTTGACTGTAGAGAACGATCATGTTCTGGAGGTGTCGGGGGATTGGAGTTTTGTTTCTAACGGGATGGCGATCCGCATCCCCCAGATGGAGCGACACTTCCCATTATCTTGGTTCAATATGCTCCCTGTTGGACCGAAAGATGGGGGAGACTTTAACCCCTACCAGAAGTGGGATGTTTGTGGGGAACATCCATTATAATAACAATCTGAAGTCCGTGACTGCCGGCAAAGTGCATACTAGTTGTTCTGTGACGGGGTTGGTCCCAGGCTCTTTCCTGAATGTGGCGGGCCCTAACTTCACATTCTCTACTGCCGATACTTTTATAAATAAGCTTGCTCGGAAAGGCTCCTATCCTGTTGGTCGGTTGACGTTCCCTGGTTGGGTACACCCTATTCCCTCGTGGATCAATTTGTCTACTTGGATCTTACAGAAGTATGAGGTCTTTTTGTGCGAGATTGGCCTTTACCACGCTATCCGAGGTACCAGTCATGGCTTGTCCATAAACAAGAAGCTGTTCATGTCTCTGCTGGAAATGTATAATTGCCGTACGGGGACCTTTTACACACCTATAGGGGAGATGGGACTCGCGCTCCATGAGATACACGCGGTCTCCAAGCTTCCTTGGGGGGACGAAGCGTTTGAAGCGTATACTCCCACTAATGAGGAACTCGAGGATTTGGAACGACGGTATCCTGGCTTCGTGGCTCTTTACCAGGAGCTATTGTGCCATTATAACACATGCCATCAAATAACCCGAAAGGCTGGTAACTCGGAAGGGAATGATCCCTATACCAAGGATTGGGTGCACTATCTCTTCCCGGCAGATGCCTCAGGTCGAGTCACCTCTCGTCGCCCTCGATCTCGGGAAGCGGTTAAGGAC
This sequence comes from Iris pallida, assembly GCA_029216955.1. Lineage (NCBI taxonomy): Eukaryota > Viridiplantae > Streptophyta > Magnoliopsida > Asparagales > Iridaceae > Iris > Iris pallida. The sequence continues at coordinate 61,343 of JANAVB010027754.1, forward strand.
TTGGTGTCGTCGGCTAAGAGAGTGGTCACTACCAGTGACGGATTAGGGAGCAAGACTGACACTTTCGGTTACTTTTACCAGGATACTCAAGAGCTATCCGAGAAAGCGCTTCTGGCGGGATTATTGATGATCTGGTTACGAAATTGTGTAGTCTCGGGAGGAGCCGGTTCTATTGAGAGAATTAGTCGTAACTTTATCCTTTCGGCTGTGAAGTTAGTTTTGCGAATCAGACTAGCTCTCCTCCCGGCCATGGTGTGCAGCATACACCGTGGCCTTCGTACCTTCACATCCAAAGTTATTGCTTACGACGTGACCAAGGATTTTAAACGAACTGAGTTACCCTATCACTATTTGATGGGATGGCTGCTGATACATTACCCGTCTTTGATGAGGCCGGGCTCTGAAGACGGTGTGACTGATGATGACGCATTTACCTTCCGCTATCGTGACGAGCCTTGGGAATGTGAAACCATGCGGGCTTGCCGGATGGCATTGGCGAGGGACAGATAAGTATCATATTTTCGTATCCGTCCCTCGCTTTACTGCCAGGGACATAGAGGCTGTACATATTGACGGTATCGCTCCTCCTCATCTTCTGGATGGCCAGATGCTCCTATGGCTGCGTAACATTCGTCCCGCACATCTGGTGTATCGTAATCGCAATACTGTCTTTCTGGAGCCTTATCTGCCTAGCAGGTTTGCCCGGCAGTTTGGATACAGCCAACTTTGTCTGGACAGCCCCAGTTCTTGTCTGGGTTATGAAGGTAGCCTTCTTGATGGTATCAGAGCTTGGCAATATTATGATTCGTTCCATACTCGTACCATTTTCTCTGGTCCCTGCTATTAAGGAGTCAGTGGAGATCTTGTATATGGCGGCTTTGTATCATGTCATGGCGAACAAACCCCCGGTCGGTTTTAACCCAGGTACCAGTTTTATTGTTGGTACCGGTCTGGAGGAAGGCTCTCAAGGGGCCAAGAAAAGAAAGACTAGAGCCGAAGTACCAGATTTGGACTCCGCTGCTGAGGGTGACGAAGGCAACGAGCATGATAAAGATGACTCTATCCTTCCAGTGGCCGATGCAGAGGTGGGTCAACCGCTTGTTTCGTCAGATGAGACGTTGGGGGATCAGTCCCTCGTTGCGCCTGGTCCTACTCCGAAACTGTAGCAGGCAAGTTTCTCCTGTTGGCGGTGTTTCTCGATCCCGGAAGCTGGTTGCGACTAGGCACCGCCCGCTAGCCATAAGAGAAAGTGGAGAAGAAGTTAACCTTGCGTCAGAGGTAACAAAACTGCTCTCGACTCCTTCTTCCTTCTTTCCTTCGAGCTTCAATTCTAATCGTCTTCGTTCTCTCTTTTAGGTGTCAGGAGAAGAAGAAGAGCTTCAAGACGTCGAGGCGGTGACCCAGGATGACGGGGACTCCCGCGAGCCTGTTTTTTTCAAGATGAGGCAGATCAATCTGTATCCCCCTTCAATGGTGACGGGGACAGAGGACGTGACTGGGTTTAACTCGGGGATCGCGGGTGAGGGGACCTACGCCAGTTGTGGATGAGCTGCAGCCTTCATGCCCCTCCCCTGGTAAGATTAGCCGAATCTTGACCTGTGAGGAAGCCTATCTGCTCTATCATCACGTCCTTCGGGATTATGTCGATTGATTGTTATTCTGGACATACAGGTCCTACCCCTCCGGTGCCGAGGACGGACGTTGTTGGGACCCCCCCAACCGAAGGGGCATTGGTGGAGAAGGGTGTACCTCCTCATCGTCCGACTTGTCTTGATGGGCCTTCTGGGGGCTCGAGTTTAGCGGGCCAGTCATCGGGGCAGTCGGGGCAGGGAACGATGGTCCTTGCGTCGTCCTCTGCTCCGGTGGCTCCGAGAATCGACCTTTCTGCCCTACCGAGTATCCAAGCTTTCCGGGCGGCGGAAGATGAGTTGGCCGCTATTCATGCATCGTTCTACTCGGACTCCGTTCCTCCGGTGGCGAGCTCTAGCGTTACTTCTCCGACGTTGCCGTCCCTGCTTCCCCTGACGCCATCCTCTGCTGAAGTTCTGGACGACGCGTTACAGGACGTGGTTGCCAGTTTTCATCGTCATTTGAGTAGGGGAATCGAGGCTGCTGTGGAAAGGGGAACCTCTTTCACCTTGGCCCGACAATACGCCCAGGGTCAAGTAAATATCCTTAGGGATCTTCCTGGTGATGCAGGGGTGGCTTCGCTTCTGGAGGCGAAATTGTTGGAGGCTGATCAGCTGGTGGCCGAGCTTTGAGTATTACGGCAGGCTGATCTATCTGCTGTTATAAACGAGGAGCGGGATTCTCTTATCGCTGTTATAGAGAGAACTAGAGCTGCTCGGGATAGGACCAGACCGGCCATACTGAAGGATCTCAGCGACTTATCTGACCGGTATGATCAATTGAGTTACGCGAATGAAAATGTCACGGCTCGGAAGGAATCTGTTTCTCGTGAGATTACTGAGACGCGGGAGCAGATCCTTGCGCTTCAGAAGAAGTTGACTTTCTTGGAGTCTGAACTCGAGACTACCCGCAATGAAAGGGGACTAATTGTCCAGGAGGCTGACAGGGTTACTCAAGCTTCGACTGACCTGGAGACTGCCTTGAAGAAATTGGAAGATGACTGTCAGGCGCTCCTGGGCTTGGACAATGAGGAGCATTTACTCTAGGAGGCCGAGCGTCGCGCTCGGCAACGGATTGAACGGGGGACCACCTCAGTAAGAAACTGCCTCCTAGAATTGAGTAATACTGAAATGTAGTCGGCCTTTTCTTTTTGTTTTTGTTTCTGTTTTCTCTCTTTCTGAAGGGACATGATCCCGAAATATGTAATGCTTTTTCTTCCTTCAAATAAAGAGTACTTTCAATTCTACCCTTTATTTGTATTGCCTGCTGTGCCTGTGATATTGTGGTGATGTTCTCCCCGCATATGGGATATATTTGTGGACCTGTTATCCATGGCGTACCTTGGTTTTAGGTAGAGATAACAAGTTTTGGTCAGGATACCTGAAGCAACCATGGCGAAGTGGTCATAGGTGCTCTTGGTATTGGGAAAAGGAATGCCGTAGAGCAGCTGGGCTCCTGGGGCATGATGAGATGATGGATTTATGCTAAGAAGTTTAGCAAGGGATATTTGTGGGCCTATTATCCTTGGTGTATCCTGGTTTATGATACGGATAATAGGATGAAGGGGAACCGACATACTTGCTCAGCGGTAACGAGGACATGGCAAGTAGGAAGGTTTTTTAAACGTAGAGTCTTCCTACTCAGAGGTAATAAGAACATGGCAGGAGTGAACTCGACGGAGGATATTGATGGTCAACAGAGGATGTTTGTGGTCAACAGAGGACATTTGTGGTCAACAGAGGACATTTGTGGTCAACAGAGGACATTTGTGGTCAACAGAGGATATTTGTGGTCCTATTACCCTTGGCGTACTCCGGTTGTGGGTACAGATAATAGGTCGAAAGGGGATCATTATACTTACTCAGAGGTAATGAGGATATGGCAAGTATGAAGGTTTCTTCGATGGAGCCTTCCCATTCAGAGGTAATGAGGACATGACAGGAGTGGGCTCAATGAAGGAGGGCACATAGAACGACTCAGAGGTAATGAGGACATGGAAGTTCTATGTGAGGGGTGATTTGTTTTTGGCGGAAGTGGAACGACTCAGAGGTAATGAGGATATGGCCGTTCTGGAAATTTGTGGATCGATTACCCTTTTTGGGTACTGGGAGTGCGGGTATTGGATCATGAGGGAGGATCTCTCCCAGGAAGAAAGTTCAGAGGTATAATCATATGTGACTTACTATCAGAAAGAGTGACCGAAATGTGAGTTCAGAGGCACCAGCGGGTGCATAACTCAGTAATTTAGAATATTGAGGAAGGGTGAGTTCAGTGGCACCAGCGTGTACATGACTCGATAATCTGAAATGTTGTGAGTTCAGCGGTACCAGCGGGTACATGACTCGATAATCTAAATATTATGGATGTGAGTTCAGCGGTACCAGCGGGTACATGACTTGATAATCTGAAATGTTGTGGATGTGAGTTCAGCGGTACCAGCGGGTACATGACTTGATAATCTGAAATGTTGTGGATGTGAGTTCAGCGGTACCAGCGGGTACATGACTTGATAATCTGAAATGTTATGGATGTCAGTTCAGCGGTACCAGCGGGTATATGACTCGATGAGCTGGAGAGAATGTCGTTTAGACATAATATTTCTTTAGGAACTTGCCGTTGACGGGCAATATTAGCAAGTCTCCGTTTTGTTTTGCGAGGCGGTAAGCACCGGTAGAGAATACTGTCTCAATGATAAATGGGCCTTCCCACTTTGGCTAGAATTTACCGGCGGTCTTGTGAGTCATGACCATCGGCCTCCGGACTGCCAGGACGGGATCGCCCGCCAGGAATGTTCTGATTTTGATCTTCTTATTGAAGGCTCCAGAGATGCGTGCTTGGTATAGCTCAATTCGTTGCTGAGCCAAGAGGCGCTTTTATCTAGTGCCTCCAATTCCTGTAGCCGACGATGGTGGTTTTCGTCTGTCGTCAATTGATGTGTGAGGGCGACACGTAGTGAGGGGATCTGAGTCTCCAATGGGAGGACTGCCTCACTTCCGTACACCAGGGAGAATGGTCTATTCCTGGTGGCTGTTCGAACTGTGGTGCGATAAGCCCATAAGCATTCGCCGAGCTTCTCGTTCTAGTCGCATTTATTGGAGGAGACAAACTTCTTGAGGAGTTTAATGATTGTTTTGTTGAATGCCTCTGCCAACCCGTTTGCTGTCGGGTTGTATGGTGTCGAAGCGACATTCTGAATACGGTGCTTATCGCAAAACCGATAGAATGCGTGGCTTGCAAACTGCAGACCATTATCATGGATGATCCTTCGGGGCAGTCCAAAGCGGTAGATGACGTGATGCTTAAGGAAGCTGATCACGTTTGAAGTCTTAACTTCTGCGATTGGGACAGATTCCGCCAATTTGGAGAAGTAATCAGTGATCGCAAGTATAAGCGATGTCCTCGGGAGGAAGGTGGGGTGATTGGACCAATGATATCCATTCCCCATGCTTCGAATGGCCAGGACGCCACTGTCGGATGTAGAAACTCGGATGGTTGGTGAATGAAGTCTGCGTGGATTTGGCAGGCTTTGTATTTTCTAGCATAGTCTATCGCATCTGCCACCATTGTGGGCCAATAGTATCCTATTTGGCGAAGGCGATCTTGCAGTTTTGGGCCGGGCTGGTGGGCCCCGCAGACACCGTCATGAGCTTCTCGTACGGCTTCTTTGGCTTCTACATTTGACAGATACTGAAGCAGTAATCCGTCGTAGGAGCGACGATACAGCATTTTCGTCTCTGTATCGTAGAAGAATCTGAGAGAACGCCGTCTGATGGAAGTGGCTTCCTTTGGGTTTTTGGGCAGGATGTCGTAGACGACGAAGTCGATGAATGGTTGTCTCCAATCTGGGGCATCATCGATCGTCTGGGCGGAATAACTCGCCACGAATTGCACATTATTCTTGGGACAGACCAGTTCGTAGCCTATCACATCCACTGATTGGCGATCATAGTTCGGAACTGCTAGGAAAGCGGCAAGACCAGCTAGGGCATCGGCTTCGATATTTCGGAGTCTGGGACATGTTCGATGAAGAACCCTTCGAACGATGAGATGATGTCAATCGCTATTTGGTGATAAGGGATCATGTCTTCGTGGCGGACTTCGTATGAGCCCCAGATCTGATTGACGATTAGTTGGGAATCGCCGTATGCTTCAAGGTATTCTACCCCCAGCTCTCTTGCAAGTTGGAGGCCAATGACCAGAGCGTTGTACTCTGCCACATTGTTAGAGCAGGGCTCGGTGAGGGAATAAGCGTGATTAATCACCAATCCGGAGGGGAAGATCAGCACTACCCCGACTCCGACGACTATATTGCCTTTAGGTCCGGTCCTCGAAGCACCGTCGAAGAACATTCGCCATATGTTATCATGAGAGGTTGCATGTGAGTTGGCGACCTCATCTGGGATCTCTTCATATATTCTGGAGGACTCCGAGCCTGGGTGGGCTGCTAAGAAGTCCGCCAGGGCTTGACCTTTGACTGCCTTCTGTGGGACGAAGATCATATGATATGGGGACAGCAATATTGCCCATGTAGCGAGTCGAGAGGTGAGTGCCCCTGGTTTAGTCATGAGGACTTTGAGAGGGTTGACTCGTGAGATCACATGTATCGTTTGTCCGGTGACATAGTGTCGCATTTTCTGAATGGCGAATACCAGGGCGAGGCATTCCTTCTCCACAGCGGTGTATCTGTGTTCTGGCCCAATCATCATTCGGCTGAGGTAATATATGGCCTGCTCATGGCCTGCGTCGTTGTTTTGTGCCAGCAGAGCCCCGAGGGAGTGTTCCATTGCTCGTACGTAGAGCAGGAATAGTTTTCCAGGAACCGGGGCCACCAAAACTGGAGGATTTGACAAATATTCCTTGATGCTGTCGAAAGCTGGCATTCCTCGTCCCATACGAATGAAGACTCCTCTTTTATGAGGTGGGTGAATGGTCGGCATCGCCCGGAGAGGTTAGAAATGAATCTTCTGATGTAGGCTAGCCTCCCTTGAAGGCCTCTAAGTTCGTGGAGATTTCTCGGGGGACCATCTCCATAATTGCCTTCGTCTTCTCAGGGTCTACATGAATACCCTGGGCGGTGATAATGAAACCCAAGAACTTTTCGCTAGGATACCCCCAAGAAAGATTTCGTAGGGTTTATTTTCAAATTGTGGGCTCGCATCAGGTCGAATACCGTCCTTAGGTCTTGTAGATGGTCTCCTTTACAGCGACTTTTGACGGCGATGTCATCGACATAGCATTCCACCGTCTTGCGCAGGTATTCTCTGAAGATGATACTCATGGCTGGTTGATATGTGGCACCAGCATTCTTTAAGTCGAAAGGCATAACTGTGTAACAGTATGTGCCAATCGGTGTTCGGAATGATGTATGCTTTTCGTCGTCAGGAGACATCTTGATTTGGTTGTACCCCGAGAAGCCGTCCATGAATGACATACGTTCGAAGCCGCAGGTATTGTCGATCATGATGTCTGTGATAGGAAGGGGGAATTCATCTTTGGGGCATGCCTCGTTCAGATTACGGAAGTCGATGCAGATTCGAATCTTCTCATTCTTCTTGAGGAGGGGTACTATATTGGCGACCCAATCGGGATGTTGCTCCTCACGAATGAAGTCGCTGGCTATCAGTTTGTTGACTTCGGCTTCGATTGCGTCCATGATGCCTGGGCGGAAAGCGTCGTTGTTGCTGCTTGACTGGCTTTGCATCTGGCCGAATGTTGCGTTTGTGAAGAGCAATGTCGTGATTTAACCCTGGCATGTCTTCATAGCTCCAGGCGAACACATCAATGTATTCTCTGACAAGTTCTAGCAGCGACTCCCGTTCTTCGTCTGTTAGGCTTTTACTGACGAAAATCGGTTTTAGGAGAAGATTCGCTGCCGAGGTTAACTTGTATAACCTCATCTTCAGTAGGAGGTTCTCTCAGTTCGAACCAGCTTTTCCTATTGTGCATCCAATTGCTGGGCCCATGGCTCTAGCTCGAGGATCTCGAGGATGTCTTCGTCTTCCTCGTAGGCGTCGGTGAATGCCATGTTGACTGACAAGACTTGTCTGAATACAGTCTCCGATGCTGGTATCCGAGTCCGAAGTTGGTGACCCGGTTGAATGTGACTGCCAGTCGCATTCTTCATCTGAACTCTCAGGGGTTGTAGTAGGCGTTACATACCCTAACCCGTATCGAGTTTTGCTATAGTAGTTCCGTGGTTTGCCCGCCGGGACTGGCGGCTTCAAAGGTAATCGTTGCCCAGTGTCGTAGTTCAAACCTGGCATCGTCTCCAGATCATACCCCTAGTTTCTGCATGAGATATTTGGATTGCGGGCTATACAGATACAGAGGCAGTCTCCCGGTATCTGTCCCAAGGTAGGCTTCCTCTATGGTGAAGGGATGCGGGTTGTTCGTCCGGCCGAAGATGATCGGATGATCTCCTCCTTCGATTATTCGGTAAGCGTCTTCTACTGGAGTAAGCTGGATCGCGGTGTACACATTTGTCACTTGTGTGTGTAGGTGAGTGCCTATACCGTGTTCCATAGCATACATTGTACATAGCTTATTGAGCTCGGTGTAGTTCAAAGATAACCCTTTATTGATGAAGTAAGGATATCTTTTCTAGGGGGATTACATCATCAGCGGAGGGAACATCAGTGTGGGCAGCCACATACTTGGCTAGCTCTGGTTCCTCTTCGGCTATCCCCCTGTGTAAATGAAGACTGAGAGGAACGCCCTGGGCAGCTTGATTGTCAGAGGTTCAGCTGAGGGAGCAGAGCGTGGAGTTGTTGGCAGACTAGTGACCCCCAGTTTGGCACTTGATGTGGAGCGAGGAGTGGCTGGTTCGCTAGAAGTGTCAGACCTTGCATCGAGGTGACGACCCTTCTTGGGAAGGCGTATCGTCAGTGGCCTATCGGAGGGATTGAGCTTCTCCGTTTGGGGTTGACCGACTCTCGGCAGTCTGATTATCAGTGGCCTCGTTGTGGGTCTCGGCACTTGGCCGGACCTTGGCAGCCGGATTATCATCTGTTCCTCCTGTGTCGAGAGGCTGATCGCGTCCTTCGCAGAGTGGCAGTAAGGGGTACGGACCTGCCTGGTTTGCGAGCTTGGAGGTGGATCGTCAGAGGTTCTTCTGATCCCGAAGCTATCTCGGTATGAGCTTGTACGTCTCCTTCATCAAGGTGCCTCTTCGACTTTTCGTATAGGCAGGAGTCTGAGTAGTAAGATTCGACCCCTTTGAAGGGATCGATATCAGCAAATTCTGTCTTTACGAAGCCGTGTTTGTCGATATATTTGAAGCACTGGTGTAGCGTGGAAGGTACGATCATGTAATCATGTATCCATGGGAGCCCCAAGAGGATGTTGTAAGAAGTGTCTGCATCTATGACGTAGCAGGTGACTTCGGATTGGAGATCGCCAATCTGACACTTCAGACGAATCTTCCAATAGGTTAGCTCCTGCCCGAATTGAAACCGCTGATGGCGATATTTGTTGGTGTCAGACGATGCATTGGGATGCGGAGATGATGTAGCAGACCTTTCGGGATGATGCTTATGGAAGAGCCTAGGGTCAATGTGCATCCGATCCACCTTCACGTCGCCGATGTATCCTGTGTAGTATAGAGGGCGATCATGTAGGTTGGTTTTGATGAGCATGTCCTACGGAGTGAAGATGATGTTGGGCATTGCTCCCGTGCAGGCACTGTCTTAGGAGATCCATGGGTGAGTCCTCCCCGGTGAGGTTGGATTGAGCCAGATAGACATCGGCATTTTGGAGTGCTTCGCTTAATGCAATACGAATGTCCTTGGAGAGCCTTAGGAATTCGTACAGTGACAACTTGGCTGGTGTGTTAGCTAATTGCGCTAAGATGTCAAAGTTGTAGGGCCTTTCTAGCCCTTGGGCTGCTTCTTTCCGGAGAGATTTGTCGAAGCGAGTCTCCTTCGGCCTAGGCTTAGTCGCTCGTCGAAGGCTGAGCCGGTCCCGGAGCATCAGTTGTAGTGGGTTGATGATTTTAGCTGGATTGTCAACCACAGGTTGGGATTGCGCTCCAGACCGCGTGACGACGGCTGTAGCTTCCTCGTTGTCTGCCGAGATTGTGTGGCAGGTCCTGACTTTTCTACTTTTTTTTTGTCGGTGGAAGATGGTGTGGGCCGAGTCACTTCTGACACCAAGTCTGGATGGATCCACATGACCTCCCCTCGTGATGTGGTGAGGGGTACTAGACCGGCAGCCTGATCTCGGGGAGGTGAAAGATTGGTAATCTCCATTGTCGCTAGAGGGACGGGGACCATCCCGTCTTGAGTCTCCGTCGGAGGGAAGCTGCCGAATTGTACGGACACCATATTGGCCGCCACGGTTACCTCTTCGAAATCGATGGCCAGAGCGTTCGAATCGATGAGGTTCTGGATGTACCGTTTCAGCTGGGAGCAATCGTGTGTAGCATGATGAACATAGCGATGATAATGGCAGTACTTTGGATTCTCTATCTCCGCCGGCCGCAGTTCCCGTCTTGGTGGAGGAAGCTGAATTCTGTCCCCTTGTATGAGCATGTCCAAGATGGGCTTGACGTGACTGTCTTCGAAGGAGTAAGTGATTTGCGGCCATTGTTTGTCTACGGGCTTCGGCTCAGGTTTTTGTGCTGTATCGGCCACCATAGCCTATTTTCCCTTGCTGTTCCGATTGTTGGAGGGGTTACCCCCATTATCGTTGTTGGGACGCTTGCCCTTACTTTCTCCTTCTGAGATGTGCAATCCCAGTTGGCGAGCCTTCTTCAGTCGTTCTTCGGCACTTGTGGCACTGATGATAAATGCCTTCCAGTCCTTGAATTGACTCTCTTCCATCCAGAGACTGATCGTTGGAAGCAGTCTCTTTTGGCAAATTTCAATCAAAGAGGAATCTGGATTTCCGGAGGGCAGCTTCATGGCAGTTTGGCGGAACCGCTCAATGTAGTTCTTGTCAGCTCCTTCTCCCCTTGGATGACGTCCATGAGGGTGGCCATGGTGACGTCCTGCCCTACCTCGTAGAATCTCTCCAAGAACATGCGCTTAAAGTCGACGAAGGAGTGGATGTAGTTGTTCGGCAGATTGCGATACCAGTCGAAGGCGACTCCTTCCAATGCCCCAATGAATAATCGTGTGAGCATAGCATCATCGTGGGGCAGATGGTCGGTGGTGACCTCGAAGTACGTGATGTACCGACTTGCTGAGGTCTTGCCGTCATATGGGTTGATGTTGAACGGCTTATATCTTGGTGGGAACGAAACATCCCTCCATTCAGCAGGATATGGTTGCCGTATTCTGAGGTCTTGAGAGTTTTCTCGGGCGTGGAACATGGCTCGGAGTTCCTGAACCTCTCTTCTTACTTCTCGGGCCTCATCTGCCGCAGTAGGGGCCGTTATTTCGGGAAGATTATTGCCCGGGTTCGGTGCCGCTGAATTTGAATCTATATTGATTGCGGGACCCGCGCTTGTTTGGCCCGGTGTCACTCCCTGCAGAGTAGGAAGAGCCGCTTTGATCTCGTCTACAGACTTGACCAAGGCGTGCAGTATGGCCTCCAAAGTGTCGATGCTATTGGCGATCACTGGAACCACCTTGATTGCTGTCCGTCATGAATACCGTCCTTACATGAGGAGTGACGGAAGGAACGGTGGAGGATGTACCCTCCGAATCGTACCCATGCATTGAGAAATCATCGGGGTAGGTGGGAATGTTCTCTTCAGGTTCGGACTCGGAGGGAACAGTACCCCCAGCCTCGGAGCCTGCTTCGTCTTGAGAGTCATGGATGTCCTCGGGGACATCAGCATTTGTTGTACCTGACGGAAGGGTTGTTTGTCCGAGCTCGGCTCCTTGAAACATCGGATTGTTGCGGATGTTCGGAGGAGTGCTACCCCCATTTCCCACAACCTCCAGCGATGTGGATGATGAATTTCCTATCACAGCAGATTTCGTCTTTGAACGGGTGTGTTGGAATACTCCGGTGGAGGACAACCGTTTAGACGACAGTTTCTTAGCTGTAGTGGTTGATATCTTGGGACTGGAGATGCTTGTCTTTTTCCCTCTCCCTTCGGCGGGGACCTTCTGAGCGGAATTGCAGGAGACAACAGGAGGTGCCTCATCTTCTGAGCTCGGATGCTGTTGTCTTTGGAAGACGGATGGCCGATCTTCCGTCACTATCGCGTTGTTGCAACAGCAGTTGACGATGATTTGGGTGCAGCGATGTCCAAGAGAGGACTCTTTGCACGCCGATACTCCTCCTCTTTCCTTGCGTTTGTGGAGGATCGCCTCCTGCAGGTCAGAGGAACCACTCTGTCCGTTTACCGTCGGGGGCTGGACTCGAGCGGTTGTATACAACTTCCCATCCGAGGCCCGTGTGATAATCAACGGGACACCCCGATAGTCAGAGGTTGGGACAGCTGACTGGGCCTGATGAGCCCGCGCTGCCCTAGACTTCCTCCTTTTAGCACTTGCGGGTGCGTAATAGGAGGAGTCCAAGTTGAATACCACAGAGTCTGGCTTATCATCCAGAGAACCATCAGGGTCAGGACCGCATGAGAGACGGTCAAAGACTGATCGAGAGAAGCATGGAATGGACGCTATGTGGCTAGGGTTGGGTATCGTGTAGGCTGTCTGCATGCGGTTGTCTTCTGCCGTCGGATGAATTATTTTTGTGCGGCTAGGAGCCACGACCGTGCAGGCTGGCCGCATGCGGTTGGTAATTGTGGCCGCATGGGTTTTCTGCAAGCGATTGACTTTCCTGGCCGTATGGGTTTCATCCATGTGATTGGCAGCTGTAGCCGCATAAGTTATGCGGCTGACAGTTGTGGCCGCATGAGTTTCCTTCATGCGGCTGGCTGATGTAGCCGCATGAGTTTTCTCCCTGCGGCTAATATCCTTATGCGGCTCTGATCGCATAGAGTTCCTCTTTGCCCCTGCAAGTCCAGCATCATAGTATTTTCTTCTGCCGGACTTGGGGACAGCAGAGTTATCTACGGTCTGAAGTAGGGCCGCAGGGGAGTCTTGCTCGTCGTCTTGAACAACAGAGGGTATCTCCGCAAGAGCTTCAGTAGGAACGAAGGATCGGGGTCTCCACTCCTTGCGGGCCTTCTTTGTGCGGGCTCGCTTCTGGACCGGGCCAGCGCTCTTGTCGGAGAGCATCTCTTCAAACGCCTGTTGGTCGAACCGGGCGACCATCTTCTGTTGAGTAGAACCAAGTTTGGCTGCATCCGACTGCGTCACCAACTCCTCAGCCGTGGAGAAGTTTGTCCCCAGCAGAGTCGCCATCGTGTTTGCCATGAAATATAAAAGAACAGAACAATTATCGGAGGACCGGACTTTTACTTCACGTTACAAACTCGCTTGTACAAAGAAAGCCTAGGGACGAAAACCTAGGTACAGCAGTCTAAGTATAATTGTTTATTTTAGATTCTGGGGGGGTGACGATAGAGGCTCGGGAAGGCGACGGCAGCCCTGTCTTACTCCTTGGACGATCGGTATGCAGCCTTGGCTCCTGTGAAGAGATGATTGGCGTTGCTGGAGAAATGCTCTTCTTGCTCTCCCTCTATTGCTCTTCTGGCTTCTCTCTCTCTCTGTGTATTTTTTTTCTCTGATAGCGTATTTCTCTCTGATATTCTCCCTTTTTTTACAAGGGAATGACACCTTGATATTTATAATAGTGGGATGTGATCATTAGGGTTGCCAATGATTAGCTCTTGTAGATGGCGGCGGCCCGTAGATTGGTCAATCCAGGCCGTTCAGTTTTGATTGTGACGAATCCGAGCCATCGAGTGTAGATTACACCAAATCCCATTAGCAATTAATGCTGATTGGAATAAATCTTCCTCATAATGATCTTCTGATGTCTGCGAATAAATTAAATTTATTCTCCTGCCACATGTCCCATGATTATTGGGATTTGACCCAATCTTTGATGGCAGTAAATCTGAGAAATTAATCGGCTTAGGACACGTGTCCTAGGAGCCACTGGGGAATCTGAACCATATGACGAGTGAGCCGCATATGACTTTGGGCCACATAGGGTTAAGGCCACGTGTCAGGAATGTCTGGGTAGTGGCCCTCCCTTGAGCCTTTGAACCACAGGGAGGTAATCATTGCGAGCCGCATAGGGATACATCCACCTGAGCCGTATGGAGATGATCCTCTTGAACTGCATGAGAAGTTTTTACTTGAGCCGCATGAGGCTTCCTCGTCCTGAGCCGTATAGGACGGATTCACTCTGAACCGCATGAGAAATCTTTGCTCGAGCCGCATGAGGCTTTCTCGGCCTGAGCCGCATAGGATGGATTCGTTCTGATCCGCATAAGAAGTTCTTTGCTCGAGCAGCATGAGGCTTTCTCGGCCTGAGCCGCATAGGACGGATTCACTCTGAACCGCATGAGGCTTTCTCGGCCTGAGCCGCATACGACGGATTCACTCTGAACCGCATGAGAAGTGAGCCACATACGAACGCCCATGTGGCAAGGCCACATGGCATTTTTATGGCTCTCGGGGGATTTGTGTCAGAGATCCCTTTTCTCTTCCCTAGAGATGCGTCATTATGACAGAGTCATAATTACTTCTTTCTGTGTCAGGGCTGTCACTTTTTCAGAGTTGTCAGCCGTCAAACAATTAATGCGAGAGGGCAAAGGAGAGGGCTGTCCTGCCACGTGTCTTTCTGAGCTGTATGGGATGTCTTGGATCGCATAGCCCCCTTATACCGCATGACTCTCCGAGCCGCATGGGCTTTCTGAGCCGCATGGGGTTCTTTGGCCGTATGATTCATTTTCTTTAGTATTTCCCATGCTTCTACAGTGACTAGCAAGCAAGTTTGTGTCCAGATCTCGTTCGTGTCCTGAATGGCGTGTCCGATTTTACTGTTGTTGGTATCGGTTGTAGGAAGGACTAGATGCAGACTTGTGTTTAAATTTGATTGATTCGATTTGGTTGTAGTCTCCCTATTATCTGTTCTGTGACTTTTTTTTAAAATATTTCAAAATTTGGAGGAAAACCCATAGTTAATGGTCATATGTTGCTCACGGAAGCATTTTGCCAAGCTTTATAAGCCGAGTGTTGGCTTTGCTGAAATTGGGTCAGGCCAATACCGAATGGGGGTGAACAGGAGTAAGTGTTAGTCGAGCATGGGCTTTATCATTGTAGTTGGGTTAGTATAATGTGGGAGTTAAGTATGCTAATTGTGGTTAGTCCTAATTGAGTTGGTTGAACTTAGTATTATAATGATGGTCATCTTTTCTTTTGAATCCTGAGTTAATTGCCTTTAAATTCAACATGTTGGTTAGTTGTTCTGCTATGTGTACTTAGCAGAAAGGCAATTGAATTTTTTGATTGGGCTTTAAATTGAAGATTGGTTGGGTGAAGGAAACTTTGGGCTAACCAATATAGATGGGCTGACTTTGGTGTCCTTTGAAGAAGCTGGGCTATATGGAGTTGAATTCAATTAGTGAATATTTGAGCTGAATTGCAATTATAGTAGGATAATGGGATTGCATTGGCTAGAGTTAGCTTATAGAATAACTCTATGTGTTAATATTAAGATTGGTTAATTTTTCCAATTGTCCTATATAAGGTTTTCTATTAATTTTGTTCATGGAATTATCTGTGATAATAATAAGTATCTTAAGAGATTATGTTGAAAGGTAAGTTGATAATTAATATTTCTATCTTAGGAACCATACCAGGTTTGCTAAACTCATAATTAACAATTAAACTAGAGAAATGATTAACTGGTTAAATAGGTATTATTATTTTGGCAATAAAAATTAGCTAATTGTTAATAATTAGAACTTAATCAACTTGTACCTAAAATACAGGAGGACATCAAGCTCCATTGATTACCCATACTTTTTCAGAGCAAGGCAAGTACTTTCTATGGTTTTGTGCATTTACATATCATGTACTTCTCATGATGACACAATGTGACACGATATCTTGTACCCTTGTACTTTCTTGTTCTTGTACTTAGTTGCGTTGGGAAGGGAAAATACACTAGCTATGTGACCAAACCCGGTTACTATATTCATGTAGATAGCTTAGGCCTCGCATCGTGCACGTGGGTCCTAAGCCGTACCGATATTCATGTACTCCTGTACATGTTCCTATACTCACTCCAGCCGGTCACATAGGCTAGTTGTATTTCAAATATTGAGCACATGTCATGTCTTGTACTTCAAGTTCATGGTTGTTTCTTGTACTTTATTCCATGTACTTACATTCCTGTACTTTCATGTTCTTTCATGTATTTTATATTTCATGTTCTCCTGTACTCATTTCCATATCATAATGTTCTTGTTCACTACCTAGAACTGTATTTTGCTCCACTCCTGATTGGATATGTTGCAGGTGTACTTGCAGGATATTATTCTACCTTATTGGCCAGAGCCCAGGATTTTAGCTGAGCAGGATGGAGATATGACTTAGCTAGAGGCTTCAGGTTTAGACTGTTTAGCTTTACTCCTAGATATTTTAATGTTCATAGTATATTTCATTCCTGATGACTTTAGTACCTTATGTTATATAGATTTGTGGATTATGGTGTTCTTTCAGGGAACGTTTTATAGATGCTGTGATTTTGCACATTCATGTTTATCTAGTTAGATTTCCCTAGCTTGGTACAGCTTACTTCGTCGTGTCTAACGATGAGGCTGGGCGTGTCCGACTCATGTCTGATTATTCGGGAGCGGGTCGTGACAGCTTCACCTCGAGTTAATGTATAAACTCGGCCTTGAGCTCCATGGCGTCGATTATGCGGGTTCACGGGTACCACATTTGCGCCTTATAGTGTATGTCACGCCCCGATCCCGCTAGGGTCGTCCGTCTTGCCTGGATTCCGGCGGGATTGATCGTCCTCGCTAAGGCGTGATGCCGTGCAAGCCTAAGTTGCGCTTGCACAAGGCCATATACCTGCACAAAATAACTAGTCAAGCAAAATCACACACACGCACCCATTAGTTAAGCAAAACACACACACGCACCCATTACAGAAAACCAAATATTGAACACAGAGATTTGAAATAAAATACTCATTTTATTGATAGCTTGATTGGAATACAAGTACAAAGCTTTGCGAACTCAAATTTGCCTTATAATTTGGCTACAAGATACTCTTTGAAACACTCTTTTGAAATTAGCCACAATGC
Organism: Iris pallida; assembly: GCA_029216955.1. Taxonomy (NCBI): domain Eukaryota; kingdom Viridiplantae; phylum Streptophyta; class Magnoliopsida; order Asparagales; family Iridaceae; genus Iris; species Iris pallida. The sequence goes on from JANAVB010027754.1 coordinate 78,099, forward strand.
CCATACATGATATCCCTTTATTACAAGCTGGAATTGAAAGACACCTTCAGAAGGAAAAGAAACTTGAAACTGGACTGGAATGAAAAGTAAACTTCGAGGCGATCCACGAGCTCTACTGGGCTAGACGAGCTTCGGTGCCTCACTTGAAATCCCCCTGACTCCTTTGCTTTCTGAAAAGGATGCCCACAACGTGGGTTAGCACACATCATGTACTGGCGAGCGGCTTTTGGCCGAACTCGCAAATCTCTGCACTAAATCAATATGTTGAGCTAACATTTACTAGTGATCTTTCTACTTGTCTAGGTTCTTTTTAACAATTTATAAGAACATGACAGTAGAATATATCATAAGTAACTTACCCTCGCCGGCAGTCATCTCTGCACAAAACCACGTTAGCACAATTTGCATAATGAGTAATTCATGATTCATTCTTGCAGATATTGAAGTTGTCATTCGGGTCATACAGGTGGACAATTCTACATGTTGGTCCATGGGTTTTCCCCATGATTAGCCGCTGTGACTCTTTGGTTCAGCTCGTCGCTAAGGACTCAGATATCGGCTACACTTTTAACATGGGTCCTTGCACCCAGTGTGCTCATAATCTCTCCTAGGCCGAGCGGTTCCAGGTGCCCCCAGATACCACCCGAGAGACAAATAATTCCTTGTATACAAGTTGTCCGAGACCAAATGCATGCTCTAGCCGTTCTATCAGATGAGACACTTGGACTTATGCACAGATATACGACACGTTTGATTCGTGCCTTCAGGTTATCTCAACACGTACAAGTTCGTCTGTACATGTCTATATTTTCAAGCATACTGATAACAAGCAGATGATCATTCTTATCGAGCAGATAGAGTAGCAACACATATTCTTGCATTTGATTCAATTCAATTATCTTCTATTATCTTTTGTGGATGTGGTATCGTTGATCATTGGGACAAGGCAACAGAGTAGACTAGAGATCATTTTTCTTAGGCGTACAGATCAATGTTTGTTCGGTTGAAGCAACTCACCGAGATGAATCTTAGTAGAGAGAATGAGGGACTTCACGCGCCGTTCACGAACAATTCACGCGGCCTACAATGGCACCAACAGTTGATTAGCATACTTCGTCTCTTTCTCTCAAGATTCGAATGAATGCGAAATACGATGAAAGCGAACAATGAAAACCAATCATCGAAAACTAACACGAAAACGCATTCATCAAAACCAAGCAGCGAAGAGAAAACATTCAGCAAAACTCTTGGATTCATTTCAATAGAAGCCAATCCATCAATTGGAAAGGTTCATTGCATTTCATCCGTGATCAATCGATACCGACAAAGGTTTCACCAAAGACTCAGTTCATGACTGAGTCAACATGCCGTAGGTATTACATAGTGGACCGCAAGGAGCGGGGCACTACAGTGTAGGCGCTTTACATTGAGTCGGAACGTTCCTTGGTGGGTTGTGTTGATTCGAAATATTTCTCGAACAATGTGTAGCTATATGGCCTACCTCGCCACACTTGTAGCAAGATCTCGTGACGTAATCGGTTGTTCGGTGCCCATGCCTACCGCATCTGTTACAGTATTGTCCACCATGGCCCATGTTATCAAATGTGTTCGAACGTTTTGATACCCCCGATCCTCCGGCATCATTAGAATGCTTGTTGAAGTTGTTACGGACGATAGGCACGGCTCTTTGTGACATACGGCCAAAGAAACGCATACTATCGAGAGCGGAATTGTTGGATTCGCGGTAGGTTCGACACCTTTGATTCATAACGTCCCTTCGCAGTTCGTCATTTAGGCCTTATTGAAAACGTTCGTACCAGGCTTCCTTGTTGGGTAGAAAGGCACCAGCAAACTTCACGAGTTTTGAGAAGTTTGAGTCATAATCATCAACAGTCATATTACCATGTCGTAACATCATGAACTCGTCTTGTTTTTGACGACGGACGGTACGAGGAACGTACTGCTCAAGAAATGCTTCCTTGAACATTTTCCAGGAAATCGTGGTATCGGTATCGGCTTCGTAGATTTCCTGCTTCTTAGCTGCCCACCCATCGTAAGCCCTCAGTTGTAGCTGTAACGTCGCACATGTTACCCTCTGGGACCCTTCAATGCTGAACAGATTAAATAAGTCCTCAATCTCCGCGATCCACCCCACTATCACATCAGGCTCTGCTCGGCCATTAATTTAGGTAGATTCATCTTGCAGAACTCCTTTGCTTTGAACAAGAAAGAAGAGTTTATCATTTGCGGTTGAGCTTCTTCCTCGACTTTATCTTGAACATCTTACCTCTTTTCGGATACCACGACCGTTGATTTGGTATTGCCCACCATCTTGCTTACGATCTACGTTAGGTCGTCCATTTGCTTCTGTTGTGCACCAAATTGGGCTTTGATTTGCATCTGAAGCTGTTGCTGCTGCAGCTCCATCAACTGCAGCATATTCTCTATCGTAGCCTCACTATGGCTAGCACCCTTTGAACTCGACGAACTATCCACGGCGTTGGTTGCTGTGCCGGGATTATTTTTATTTTTCTTTGTCATTTCTACAAACAAAGTAAATCCGTTAGTATTTTTCAAAATATCTATAGGCTTACCTGTGTGGAACTTTTATTTTACGCAGCATGTCGACAAGCATTCAATCGAGCAATTGCAACGAACATTCCAACAATGAAACAGTTTTCAAAAATCCGAGGAAATATAACTGTGCTCTGATACTAATTTGTCACGTCCCGAGTCGACAAACCGTTCATCCCCGGTAGTATTATGCTGAATCGATCGTCCTCGCTAAGGCGTGATGCCGTATGAGTCTGGAATTGCACTCGTACAAGGCAAGAACGTTACGTTTTATCATTATATTGAAACACCAAGTTAAAATTTCGTAAATCACATCAAATTGAACACGCAGTTTAGAAAGATAGAAATATTCTTTTCATTCATAGCTTGCAACGAAGTGCAAGTCATAATTACATTAGATGTCATTACGGCTACATTGATTAAAACAAAAGAAATATACTCGACAAGCTGTCTGAACTAATACTTGTCATTCCATACATTCGTCCCTTTATACGTAAGCCTTCGATGAATTGGCTTCAAAATACTTTAGAATATGAAGAGGTTCAAAATGCCTCTCCGCACTTCAGCTTCAGTTTAGAGCTCCCGCCGCACCTGGGGAGTTGGGGAGGGGATTAGCACACTTGCTAAGTGGACGAGACAAACCCACTCGTCTAAACCGACTCTGATTGTTAAGGTAGGCATGCTTTAGAGTTTTCTTTATATTTAGAACTAAATGAATATAGTTCATATCGATAACCATCTCTGAAGTAATAAAGCATACAGTAAAACATAACGATTTATCACAGTTCTTACCACGGTCGTGCTCGTCCGTGCATAAAAACAGAGATAATACTTACTACCTTCATAAGACAATAGGTGAGCATGCTACTATCTTATATGTGCGGTCACTGGTGTTATACACCACTTGGGACTATCTCAACGGCATTTCGGCCCGTTCAGTCTAGGTTGCAAGCCAGACTGATGGTCCCGTAATGCATCAGTACCGAAGCACGATTATTCATTCCTCCTAGGCAAATTCGATACTGTAATGCCTGTGGTTCGTATTACGTATTTCTGGAATACGTGTACGTATTTATTCTTGTATTGTATGATTTTCTTGCTTAATTTCCTCCCTGGGCTTGGTTTATTCTTGGTTTGGGTTTGCTTGGTTCGGTTTGGGATTGCTCTTGGTTCATCATGAACCAAGGGGTGAACCCCCTACCTACCACCACCACTCATATTTATTACCTATTCTTCTTCTCTCTCTTCATTAATCTCTTCTTCTTCTTCTTCCATTTACTTTCTTACCTACCAGAGAGAGGGAGAGAGAGGTCTAGGCAAGTACAACTTGCTTCCACAAGAGAGCCTATTTTTATTGTTCCATTAGCTTCTTCTCATGTTTCTAAGACACATTAGAACTTGTCATTTTCCATTTTGAGGCTTTAATTTTTGTAGATCTAGAAATTAGTTATTTTCAGATTTTGGTGGTTTTGATCTATCAAACTTCTTTGTTTTCAAGTTTTGATGGTTCCATGTTTTAGAGAATTTTATTCTACCTAATTTTGACCTTTGAAAAGTTGGATTTGGACTTATTTTGACCAAGTTATGGACTTTTGAAGCATTGGGTTCAACCATGGAGTTCCTGCTGATTTGGAGAAGATAGTGAGTAGTGTGCGCAAGCTTTTTAGCTTACGCCACTGAGCTGCGCGCGCTCTTTAGCGCAGCACAGTCTGACTCATACGCTGCCTTTTGGAGGCGTATGTCTTGCATACGCTGCCTTGACAAGGAGTCGTATGGACCTCATACGCTGCCTTGACAAGGAGTCGTATGGACCTCATACGCTGCCTTGATGAGGAGTCGTATGGAGTACATACGCTGCCTTTTGGAGGCGTATGTCTTGCATACGCTGCCTTGATGAGGAGTCGTATGGACCTCATACGCTGTCTTGAAGAGGAGTCGTATGGAGTACATACGCTGCCTTTTGGAAGCGTATGTCTTGCATACGCTGACTTGAGCGTAGCCTGACTTGAGCGTAGCTTGACTTGAGCGTAGCCTGACTTGAGCGTAGCCTGACTTGAGCGTAGCCTGATGTTTAGGCGCAACTGGGCCTGACCCTACTTACCCTGGATCTTCTATAGCCCTGTATATTGATATTTTATTAGATATTTAACGTCCATTTTATATCCTTACGCCTTTTGTCCTGAACTTGATAATCACGAATTTACTTGATATGTTTGGAATTGATAATCGAGCATGACGTGATAGTGACCCGTAGTGGTGCACTTCTGACATAATAACCTGACATGACCTGATAGTGGCCCGTCGTGGCGCACTCCTGACAAGTACACTTGGCATGATAACCTGACATGATTATCTCGAATAGCTGTTGCGACGGCTACCTGACATGACATGACCTGTATAATTAATCCGGACACCGTGGGCGATTGTGTTTGTATAAATAAACCAGTCCTGTCTTGCATCATGTCTAGGACAGGGACTCCTGAGTACCACGGTCAGGAGTACCTACTAAAATGGACTAAGGCTAATAACTAGATTAATACATTATTCATGACAAGATTTCCCAGCTACAGGCAATCCCGTTACCTGGGCACGCCTTGGGATCTGTAGCCTGCCGTCGAGTAGGGCACATTTCCAGCACACTGTCATGTGTTGCACCCTTCAAGCTACCTAAGGGTACATTCGTTTCCTGGGCGATGTACCCACCTGAATTCAACTCTAATCTTTTTAACCCGGGTAACCTGGATGGTCTGCAGGGCTTGTGGCTGTGGAATAATCTTACTGCATCTTGTTAGTAATTAGGCTTGTGACAACCCTAGTTAGTTAAAGTATCAAACCGTAATTCTTGCTTGGCCGTGAAATGATTGGACGGAGTCTAACCAGTAGAGTCTTGCCCTGATCCTGTTCCAGATTATTGAATAACCAGAATACTTGTATTTATTTTATCGATAAATGGTGAGAATTCCAAGTTCTGTTCAGACGAAGGGTTACAACCCCGGTCCTTGTTTGGTTTACGGGTTGTAACCTGGTTATCTGAATAGTTCCATGGTTATCTCGTCGTATATCATCCTGGTGTATTTTTTTATTTCCAGTTCTTACTTTTATTTATATCTTGTGCTGATTGTTGGTTTTAGCTCTTAAGTGAAGCTTCCTTTGTGGCACTTGCTCTTTCTGGGGTCTGACCCAGCTGGTTTTGTGTGGCCAGATTTCGGAGCAGCTCCAGAGGATCTACCGACCTTCCAGCCAGATGGTGGCCACTAGACGGAACCCTGGCAACGAGTGGGTTATTTTTGGCTCTCCCACTCTATTGTAAAAATATTCTTTTGAGGCGTTTAGTCGACGAGCACCTGTTTAGCTCGATTGCACTTACTTACTGTCTGCCTACGGGCTGTAACTTGATTAACAGATCCTAGGGTTGATCATGTATGACTAAACTCTTGCTAGTCCTGACATTTTGTAATGACTAGCTTCATGATCAACTGAATATGTAATGTCTGGGACGCCTTACTATTGTATATTTAATGATCATACATCTTGTGACTTTTACTTACTTGCTTGTGATTGAGACACTAGGCTTGTTCATGACCTTAAGAGACTGTTGGCTTGTAGATAAACCCTCATGTATCTAGACAGCCGTGACCGTATAGCGAGATGGATTCTATTTCATATACGTAGCTGGCTATGTCTGCCCCCGCTCTCCAGTATTCTGGTTCTGGGGCGTGACAGATACCGATGCCCCGGATACCGATTCGAAAAAAATCAAACTTGTTCACAAGCTGTCTATGACCATGCCAATGCGTGAACAGTTTAATATATGCAAACAGATTTGTATAGCACAGACAGTATTGAACGGCATTATCATTTCTTCCAACTCATGCAACGATTCATTTTCTCTAAAGACGTACACCCGATTTAGCGTCCCGTAGGCACCAATTGCCCGAGTCATCATTGTCACGACCCGCACCCTAGAGTATGGGCACGAGAAGTGGGCACGTCCAGCCTACGCCGCAGTGTCGGCGGTAGAACGCTGTCCTAGGTCAATCATCTAACAATATAAGGTACCTGTACAGTATATACACTCCGAATGGAGGTGACATAGCAGAATACAGTTTCAATCACATCTAAGGTGGAATACGATAAAATGATAGATAGATAAAACTGAAATCCACAAAGAGATATAAGTAGATAGAAGTCTAAGTGTCTAAGATATCACAAATCCATTTAATGTCCCAAATCTCAAATACAGTCATCTATAAAGTAAATACAACTCGAGACAACTGAAAATAAATAAGAAAACTCTAGCTAGCAACTCCAACCTTTACTGTGTCTCCTCTAGGCTAGCAAGTAACCTCCAAGCTATCTGTAAAATTTATCAACAGGTCCAGTCAGGACAGAAGCGAGCACAATACATCCCAACAAGTCATAGCAGGAAAGGAAATATAATCATGCTAGAGAATAAAATACAGGAACTGAAGAATAGCATAAGGTAAAAGAGAGACTGTAAGTAAATATCTACGATATATAAAAGAGAGACAGTGCTAGTGATTCAGAGTACAAGATGAACATGTGAATGGCTTAGGACTGATTCATGACTACACTAAGAGTGATTCATGACTATACTACTTTGGATATTATTCACATGACCATTCATACTCCCCCCGTACCCCAATCAATACACAAGGATCCAGTCAAGTTACGTTAAAATTTATGACTAAACTACTTGACCCGTATAGGGTGATTCATGAATTGATTCGTGAAGGCTCGGTGATCATGAGAGTACATGAGTCACTAGCTGATTCCCGAAGATTCATGATAATAGAAGCAAGAGATACATGATGTAAGTGAAACACACGAGACAAGAGTATCTGATGCTCCCGAGAGGGATAACATCTCATGAAGAGATCCATATAGTACTAATCCGTGTTACCAACGTGTCAGCATCAAGTAGAATAATCTAAAGCAGGAAATATAGTCCTAAACAAGATATAAAATAATCAGAGAATGTACTTGCCTGATAACCTGAACAGCTGATAGGTATAGAGGTCCAAACTGAAGCCACAGAGTCCTATTTAGAGCAACACAGGTCAAGATGTATACGAGAGATGATAAATAAAATGTACAATGCATCTGCATGCTGTCTAAGTCAAACTAGACTAAAGTCAACACTTGGGCAACTCTAGTTAACCACACTAGGTAAATTAGGTCAACTAGGTCAATTCCTAGCCCAAATAAGTCTAACAAGTCTCACTAGGCCTAACCAAGCCTAGGCTAGCACTCACACAATCACAAGACAATGTGAACCACAATAATGCATAATATAAAATAGATAATATATATAAATACATACCTTCATACATACATTATCCACATTACATACATATTTATATATATAGGCATATGTTACATCATGCATATTTACATAGATACATAGATATATACATTCATACACATTTACATACATACTTTTATACATTATACATGTTAACATTCATTACAATGCATTATATTTTACTTATACCTTTGATTGATTCATTCATTCATATATGACATTCATTCATGCATATTACATACTTACATGCATCTATACATTTTATACATTGTATACAACATGTAAAAATAGAAGAGGATAAAAGGGGAAAAACTGAAATGGAAAGGGAAGGGAAAGAAAATGTAAGAAAAATGGAAAACAGTAGACATATACATGCTTGCATCATATATTCTACATTATCATACATGCTATCATTATATATTGCATTATATTATTTATATATTATTCATTCATATCTATCATTACATGTATACCTTGCATTCATATCTAGCATTTATTATATACTTTCATGCATACATTGTATATCATTCTTTTATTCATGCATTTATGCACTGCTTACATACATTATATTAATTGCGTTCCTACATGCTTGCATTCAACCATATATATACATTAATATAAAGAGGATATATATCATATATATATCATTTCATTCATCTAACATATCATGTATTACATACTCTATATTCATTTAATATCCATACTACATAGGCTCATAGGTTACACAAAATGCATATATCGTATAGTCACTCTTCTACTTAAAATCAATACTGTACCAATTGGGCCTTTACAAATTCTAGGATTAAAGTATGTTATAGCCCTTCGTGTTAGCTTTCCGAAACTTCAAACGGATCGCATTTTCGTGTCCGGAAGCTCCCGAAATCGCGAAAATACCAAAACACGTTCGTCTTTCATACAGCTGACACTCAAATAATTCTACAGAAAGTTACAAAAAGAATTTGGCTTATTAAAATATATATTTGGAAAGCTAACTTCGATACGGTTCTTTTAAAAAAAAGGGAGATAAATCGGAGTTCTAAGCTAAAAGTTATGACATTTCTAAGTTGCTTTGGTTAATAAAAACTTGGATGAATATTATGACGAATTTGAGTTGTTTTGGACAAAAGAACACATATAGGCCAAGATACTTGGATACAAACATAGGTATCCAAATGAAACTCATTCTAACCATCCTAACTAAGATCAATCCACTCTCTAACCATTCTAAAACTGAATTTAAATATCTATTTAAACTATTATTATACATACATACACATGGGGTGTCCTAATTTGGGATATATCAAGTAGGACACAAGACACATCTAAAATCCTCAAGAGAGCTCCAAATGGCCTCAAATTTGAATCTAAATGGGACACATGCATGAGGATGGATCCTACGGATTCAAAACTAATTTATATGCAAAGGAAATCGATTTAGAGGATAGGTTTTACCTATTGGGAGTGGAATTCCAATAAAATCCTTTAGGACACGGCTCCGATACGAAGATCCCTCAAAGTGGACACTCCTCCTTGCACTCCTCTTCCAATCCTTGGTCACACTCTTCCCTTGGAGAATGGAAATGATTGAGGAAAGGTTTGGTGAAGGAATGATTTGATTTGGAGATCAAATCAATGGGAATGCTCTCTAAAATTAGGGAAGAACAAAAGGAAAATAAAAGAGGCAAGATTGTAATGAATGAAATAAATCATTCTTCCCTAAAGGTGGCTGGCATAAAGAGTCCATTAGGGCTAATGGGAAATGTCCTAATTGTCCCTCACTAGTCTTATATGGTTAAGTCTAGACTAGGTTCAAGTTTGGGGTCAAAATGATCTAGTTTTGAGTCTCTAACTTAACCATTCTAACATGATAAAAATTAGTTTAATTAACTAACTTAAATGTTGGGTTTTGTGGGCCATGCTTAACTTAATATTGGGTCCCATCTAGAGTTTAAGCTACCCGGATCACAATACAAGTCGGAACGAGACGAAACTCAAACCCGACTAAACAAATCCAATAAAAACAATATTAAAGTATAAAATTTTCCCAAAATATTAAAATATAAAAAATGACAAAAATTATAATACATCAATTTAAATATTATTAAAATAATCTAAAATTCACCAATTAATCAAAATCCTAAATAATTCAAAAGTCACAAAATGACAAAAATACCCTTAGCCTAAAAAGTTGTAAATAGTCATTCTAATCATATGGTTAGGTCCCCATGGTCATGGTTAGTCTCTAGGCTCAACAGTTCTAGGGTTCACTAGCTAACACAGCAAAATTATAATTCACCAATTTTAAATAGTATTAAATTAATAAAAAAAATTCTATAAATCATAAATCCTATTATTAAATAATAAACTTTTACAAAAGTTCAAAATTAAACTCATTTTAGAAATGTGGGTGTTACAAGTCTACCCTCCTTAGAAAATTTCGTCCTCGAAATTGAAATGGTAGTAATCCTTCTAGGTCAAACACCCCATAATTAAAGTCTCAATTCACACAGTCCGATAATCATATGCGTCTGTCCAAAATCATGATACTTAGAATCTTCGTCATGCTAGTGAGCAAGGCTACGATAATCACAGAGCCCTCGACTAAGGTACATATCTCTAGAATTATGGTATTTAAAATTTTCGCATTGCCGCATGCTTGGCCGCGAAAACCTTAAATTCCCACACCCGAGAAATACATCCAAAATCTGACTATGTGTCCTCACTATGCCAGCTAACATGACTATAGAAGACTCTAGATCCCACAACTTAGGCAACCTAGCCCATACGACTTATCTCGGAAGAAAACCAAATCGAAAAGAAATGCCAGATCAAAACTTATCAACAATAAGGAAGCAGATAAGAACAGATGGAGTTGAATTTCAAGATAGATATAATGAGACAAGGTGGGAATGGTATCGAAAAGAACAGAACCTGTAAGTCCCTCTCCCACTGCCTGAGCATCCTCGACTGTCATGGCGTAAGCTCGCCCCTGCTGGCCTCCTCCAGCCTGATGCTGATATAGCACAAATCTCTACTGCTGTGTCTGTAACGGTCCCCGCTGCTGACCTACCGGAGCCTTGGCTCCTCCTTCTGGTGCTGCTCCTTGTGCTACTCTGCCTATGTACTGGGAACACTCCCTCAGCTGGTGGTCTGCTGCTCCATATAATAGGCACCTGCCCAGCCTCTTCCTGCACTCACTCCATCCATGCCCCGGCTTCTTGCAGTAGGAACAACTGACTGCCTGCTGTCTGGGTGCCTGATGCCGTCTGGGCTGCTGCTGTCCCTGCTGATGGCCCTGACCCTGGAACTGCTGCTGAAACTGATGCTGAACGTGCGACCTCTTGGGCGGTCCTCCGCTGCTGCTGCCCCCAACAGGGTCTCGCCCCCTCTTGAGTCTCAGCTCAAGATCGTCCTCAGCCAATAAAGCTTCCGTCAAAATCTCCTCGAAAGTGGCATCTATGTTGCCCTTAGTCAAGGACTTGACTTCCTTGACTAGACCCTTTCGAAACCTCTGGGCCTTCGCCGTCTCGCTCAAGCCCTCTACGAATCTGCCGAGGCAGCCGAACTCCCCAGCGTACTCCTCTACTGACAGGCTCCCCTGCACTAAGCTCTCGAACTGCGACTCCAAGGCTCGGAGCGCTGAATCTGGATAGAACTTCTTCTTGAAGAAGCCTTTGACTCCTCCCAGGTCTGTTCAGCTACCCCCACCCTGGGGTCTGACTGATACCAGGTGCGAGCAAGATATCGCATCCGGCTAGCTGCTGCCTCTATCTAGAGATCTGCCGGTATCCGGGCCAGGCGGAAGATCTCCTCTATATGCTCGATCCACTCGTCAGCATATAGGATCCCCTCCGTCCCCAGGAAGTCTCTGGGGCTCATCTTCTGGAACTGCTCTATCCCAGGTGTCCTCGGCTGCTGGACCACTGGTCGAGCTACGACTGTCGTAAGGGCCAACTCCATGCCCCTGTCCTGTCGGGCCTGCTGCCGGTCTATAAACTGCTAGAAGTAGGCAAACATCTGTGCCGCATCCATGTATCCTTAGGCGACGGCTGCTGGAAAGGCATCTCTGGGATGACTGAGTCCTGTCTACGAGCTGGTGGAGGCATACCCCCTGCTGCTGGTGGAGGAGCTCCTCCGAACGCAGCTGAAATGCCTACCCCAGCTGGCATGACTGGGGCTATGGTACCTGGGGCTGGCTGCTGAGTATGAGAGGTGGCAGACCTCTCATCGGTGCCCCCCTGGCCCTGGCGATGTGATCTCGTCTCAACCATCCTAGAGACAGATCAAAGAAACAATTGCTGAGAATGAGTCGAAATAGCAAGGGAGGACAGCTATATTCAAGGGAGACAATAAGCAGCAAATGTAGATATACAGAATCTGAATAAGAGTTTTTCCTAATGTGATTGAGTACCTCCAAAAATATCCTAATCCTACTACAGGCTGTAGTGATACTCTAGTTCGAATACCACTACATAAACTCGACCTGCATGGGCCACCACTAAAAACGTGTCACGACCTGCACCCTAGAGTAAGGGCACGAGAAGTGGGTACGTCCAGCCTACGCCGCAGTGTCGGTGGTAGAACGCTGTCCTAGGTCAATCATCTAACAATATAAGGTACCTGTACAGTATATACACTCCGAATGGAGGTGACATAGCAGAATACAGTTTCAATCACATCTAAGGTGGAATACGATAAAAAGATAGATAGATAAAACTAAAATCCATAAAGAGATACAAGTAGACAGAAGTCTAAGTGTCTAAGATATCACAAATCCATTTAATGTCCCAAATCTCAGATACAGTAATCCATAAAGTAAATACAACTCGAGACAACTGAAAATAAATAAGAAAACTCTAGCTAGCTACTCCAACCTCTACTGTGTCTCCTCTAGGCTAGCAAGTAACCTCCAAGCTGTCTGTAAAATTTATCAACAGGTCCAGTCAGGACGGGAGCGAGCACAATACATCTCAATAAGTCATAGCAGGAAAGGAAATATAATCATGCTAGAGAATAAAATACAGGAACTGAAGAATAGCATAAGGTAAAAGAGAGACTGTAAGTAAATATCTACGATATATAAAAGAGAGACAGTGCTAGTGATTCAGAGTACAAGATGAACATGTGAATGGCTTAGGACTGATTCATGACTACACTAAGAGTGATTCATGACTATACTACTTTGGATATTATTCACATGACCATTCATACTCCTTCTGTACCCCAATCAATACACAAGGATCCAGTCAAGTTACGTTAAGATTCATGACTAAACTAGTTGACCCGTAGAGGGTGATTCATGAATTGATTCGTGAAGGCTCGGTGATCATAAGAGTACATGAGTCACTAGCTGATTCCCGAAGATTCATGATAATAGTAGCAAGAGATACATGATGTAAGTAAAACACACGAGACAAGAGTATCTGATGCTCCCGAGAGGGATAATATCTCATGAAGGGATCCATATAGTACTAATCCGTGTTACCAATGTGTCAGCATCAATTAGAATAATCTAAAGCAGGAAATATAGTCCTAAACAAGATATAAAATGATCAGAGAATGTACTCGCCTGATAACCTGAATAGCTGATAGGTATAGAGGTCCAAACTGAAGCCACAGAGTCCTATTTAGAGCAACACAGGTCAAGATGTATACGAGAGATGATAAATGAAATGTACAATGCATCTGCATGCTGTCTAGGTCAAACTAGACTAAAGTCAACACTTGGTCAACTCTAGTCAACCACACTAGTCAAATTAGGTCAACTAGGTCAAGTCCTAACCCAAACAAGTCTAACTAGTCTTACTAGGCCTAACCAAGCCTAGGCTAGCACTCACACAATCACAAGACAATGTGAACCACAACAATGCATAATATAAAATAGATAATATATATAAATACATACCTTCATACATACATGCATATCCATATTACATACATATTTATATATATAGGCATATGTTACATCATGCATATTTACATAGTTACATAGATATATACATTCATGCACATTTACATACATACTTTTATACATTATATATGTTAACATTCATTACAATGCATTATATTTTACTTATACCTTTGATTGATTCATTCATTCATATATGACATTCATTCATGCATATTACATACTTACATGCATCTATACATTATATACATTGTATACAACATGTAAAAATAGAAGAGGAAAAAAGGGGGAAAATTTTGAAATGGAAAGGGAAGGGAAGGAAAATGTAAGGAAAAGGGAAAACAGTGGACATATACATGCTTGCATCATATATTCTACATTACCATACATGCTATCATTATATATTGCATTATATTATTTATATATTATGCATTCATATCTATCATTACATGTATACCTTGCATTCATATCTAGCATTCATTATATACTTTCATGTATACATTGTATATCATTCTTTCATTCATGTATTTATGCATTGCTTACATACATTATATTAATTGTATTCCTACATGCTTGCATTCAACCATATATATACATTAATTTAAAGAGGATATATCATATATATATCATTTCATTCATCTAACATATCATGTATTACATACTCTATATTCATTTAATATCCATACTACATAGGCTCATAGGTTACACAAAATGCATATATTGTATAGTCACTCTTCTACTTAAAATCAATACTGTACCAATTGGGCCTCTAATAAATTCTAGGATTAAAGTATATTGTAGCCCTTCGTGTTAGCTTTCCGAAGCTTCAAATGGATCGCATTTTCGTGTCCGGAACCTCCCGAAATTGCGAAAATACCAAAACACGTTCGTCTTTCGTACAACTGACACTCAAATAATTCTACAGAAAGTTACAAAAAAAATTTGGCTTATTAAAATATATATTTGGAAAGCTAACTTCGATACGGTTCTTTTAAAAAAACGAAAGATAAATCGGTGTTCTAACCTAAAAGTTATGACAGTTCTAAGTTGCTTTGGTTAATAAAAACGTGGATAAATATTATGACGAATTTGAGTTGTTTTGGACAAAAGAACACATATAGGCCAAAATACTTGGATACAAACATATGTATCCAAATCAAACTCATTCTAACCATCCTAACTAAGATCAATCCACTCTCTAACCATTATAAAACTGAATTTAAATATCTATTTAAACTATTATCATACATACATACACGGGGTGTCCTAATTTGGGATCTATCAAGTAGGACACAAGACACATATCTAAAATCCTCAAGAGAACTCTAAATGGCCTCAAATTTGAATCTAAATGGGACACATGCATGAGGATGGATCCTACGGATTCAAAACTAATTTATATGCAAAGGAAATTGATTTAGATGATGGGTTTTACCTATTAGGAGTGGAATCCCAATGAAATCCTTTAGGACACGGCTCCTATACGAAGATCCCTCAAAGTGGACACTCCTCCTTGCACTCCTCTTCCAATCCTTGGTAGCACCCTTCCCTTGGAGAATGGAAATGATTGAGGGAACGTTTGGTGAAGGAATGATTTGATTTGGAGATCAAATCAATGGGAATGCTCTCTAAAATTAGGGAAGAACAAAAGGAAAATAAAAGAGGCAAGATTGTAATGAATGAAATGAATCATTCTCCACTAAAGGTGGCTGCCATAAAGAGTCCATTAGGGCTAATGGGAAATGTCCTAATTGCCCCTCTCTAGTCTCATATGGTTAAGTCTAGACTAGGTTCAAGTTTGGGGTCAAAATGATCTAGTTTTGAGTCTCTAACTTAACCATTCTAACATGATAAAAATTAGTTTAATTAACTAACTTAAATGTTGGGTTTTGTGGGCCATGCTTAACTTAATATTGGGTCCCATCTAGAGTTTAAGCTACCCGGGTCACAATACAAGTCGAAACGAGACGAAACTCAAACCCGACTAAACAAATCCAATAAAAATAATATTAAAAATATAAAATTTTCCTAAAATATTAAAATATAAAAAATGACCAAAATCATAATACATCAATTTAAATATTATTAAAATAATCTAAAATTTACCAATTAATCAAAATTCTAAATAATTTAAAAGTCACAAAATGACCAAAATACCCTTAGCCTAAAAAGTTGTAAATAGTCATTCTAATCACATGGTTAGGTCTCCCTGGTCATGGTTAGTCTCTAGGCTCAACAGTTCTAGGGTTCACTAGCTAACACATCAAAATTATAATTCACCAATTTTAAATAGTATTAAATTAATATAAAAAATCCATAAATCATAATCCTATTATTAAATAATAAACTTTTACAAAATTTCAAAATTACCCTCATTTTAGAAAAGTAGGTGTTACAATCATAAGCTACGATCGACGTTTCGTATTATTTTGCAGCACGTGAAATAGTCTATCTTTTTAATATAACCTTAAACTTTCTCGTTTTTGTGCGAAACTTATATTTTCAGAGTATATTACTCTAAATCGATACGTTTTTTCCGAGTTCTTGATCTTAGTAGATTGGCACGCATTTAACTTGGCATCGTCGATTTGAATAAGTTCGAGACAAAGGAATTTCGTTTGCATGACATGGTAGAAAAGAAGGGGCTGAATCACCCACCAAGTACTTTGATCGTACCGACCGTCGAAGCGCTTCACAACGTTCGAGCTTTAGTTACGCGAGCTCCTGCAATGGCACTAACACTTAGTTAGAATTCCTTCTTTATTCTTTCGCTTCGAAATTCGTAGATTATATTCAGAAAACGACGCGAAGGCACTTTCATGAAAACCAAGCGGCAAAAGCTCCAAGAAAACCATACAGCAGTCTGGTCCCGCCGAAGGGACTTTTATATAGAGCTCACTCACTGAGACGCAGTCCGCTGCATCTAGGACTTATTCCAACAGAAGTCGTTCCATTAGTTGGATCAATTTATGTAACATTTGTCCAAATCGAATTGATCAATAAAGGTGTTATCGTTTAACAAGCTCAGCGATCGAGTCAGATGGACATCTAAGTTTCCGACCGATATGACTCGACGTAAGCATATTACGGAGTCCACCTCCTATCAGAAGCAGGGTACTATAGGTGTGCTAAACAATAATTTGTATACACGGTGTCATTCGAATCAGAGATAGTACAAGCACGGCACGAGTTGAGTTAACAAGGTATAGTTCCTTAAACGCCAACCATGAATCGGCACGTGCCAGCAATGAATCGGCATGGGAGGAACGAGTTATAGCAAGCGCCAGCCTTGAATCAGCGTATACCAGCAATGAATCAACACGGGTTATGTGTACACGGTTGCAATACCATTATGGAGCCTAAGATTGGCTATAGCAAGGGCACATGCTTCGGCATGAATGTGGCGTCGTGTTTGAGGCGTCAAAACAAGTTCCTCATGTCAGGATTGAGTCTTCTCGAGTTAAGTCAGGAAGAGCCGTAAGGCAAAGTTGGTGAAGTCGTATTGAAATGTGAGGCACAGCCTTGATGTTTGAAGCACGAGCCAAGTCGATGACACAAAACTAATTATTGTGTCCCAAAGTATGAGTTGGAAAGACAAGTACGAGTCGTCACTCTGATGTTGTTGGCACGAGAAGGGACTAGAGGCACAACGATAAGTGAGTTATCAGTACAATGACACGATGATGGTTTAGAGACACAAATAGGCCAAGAGTCCCTATCCCAAAATTGACCCTAAGGCAATACTAGAAAGATAATCAAAAAGGGACATATTGTACAAAGTAAAATAATATATTGGTTTTGTATGGGTGGGCGAGGAGCTCACTCCACCAGTATAGTTGAGTACTGACACCCACATAGTTTTCATGTGCAGGCACAGGTAGAAGCTCGTTGGTGCGGAGCTCGCTTGGATACGTCGAGGCACGGAGTTGGCGTTTTGAGGCGTACGGCTGCAAGGAGTCAGAACTTATACGGGACATAATGTATAGACATTGCCTATCTAAAACATCTACTGGCTCGTCAATTTGTATTGAGAGATGAGAGAGAGCTGAGTGACTTGTAATCAGAGAGAAAAGTGAGCTTGAGTGATTATAATCTTGGATATATGCCTTTGTAATCTTATGTTCATTATCAATAAAGACTGATTTTGTTTCAATGCTTGTGTTGCCATGTATATTCAATATTTTTGCTTGGGACTTTTGTGTGACGATCCCGTCGCAAGCTGTTGTAATCGGCCGTTATGAAACTGCCTTGCATGAGCGCAATCTAGGCTCGCGTGGCATCATGCCTTAGCGATGACGATCGGTCCTACGGGACCGGGGCATGACAATATTGCTCGCTCATTCGAATCGGAGCAACTGCTACTCCTTCTTGACGACTGCTACGTACAGCTGCCAACTCTTCTAACCGACGCCTCCTATGAGAAGCTGTAGGTCGTCTCCTCATATATGTCCATTCTGTTAGGTTGATTCAAAATATGAACAATTAAAAACTTTAGACTTCAAAATTAATTGCCCGACCAGTCTAAGGCGAACATAATACCACCGTTCGACCAATACAAGCCGAACACATCAATGTAATGCCCGACCAACACAGGTCAAACAACTAAATCTCTGTTCGACTTTCGTTGGTCGAACGGGCTCAAAGACGTTCGACTATTGTGGGTCGAACTCCTTTCCGAACGCTCGACAAACCAGGCTCGAACAGATATTTTGTTTTCACACGAATTGAAGGCATTCGAAAAACTCTAGCGCTGATCCTAAGCGTAAATGATACTCAATTTGCAATTTGAAGTAATTATAATGTTCAAGTGGAAATACTTACCAAATTTATCTTGGGATTGTTGTTGGGATTGGTGTTCGGGTTGGGCTTGGGATTGTCCCTCCATTGTGGTGGTCGAACAATCTGAAAGCTCCTAGGCGACCGGGCGACTATCGTGGGTCGAACAGAGAAGAAGGGGACCGGAGTTGAGAATGGGTTTGGAGAACTTTGGGGGCGGCCGGTTGGATAGAGGAGAGGAGAGTATAGAAATGATAAAGAGAATAGAAAAGTTTGGGGTGTGCTTAGGAATTATAGATAGGTTTTAGGTTAGAATAAAAAAATATTATTTTGGTCATTTGGTGGGGTATACTTAGTATTTATGCTAAGTTTATTCGATTAAAATATGGTGTACTTAGTACTTGGGGTGTGTTTAGAAATTCATGGGGTGCGTATAGCCGCGCCCATAAAAAAATTGGAGGAAATTGTTTCTTCATTCATTCATCTAAATTATCTGGAGAATAGTCATTTATATAGGTTTACAACAATTAAGAGAAGGAATATCAAAAGACATAGGCTACGGATAACCAAAAGTCATAGGTTATGGATAACCAAAAGACTTAGGTTATGTAGACAAAATAATAATGTGAATTATCCATATTTACAACACTCCTCATTGGATATTCACCATTAATTAATATGAAATTAATCTAGAATATCTTATTTTTTTTTACTTATTTGGAATTAGTTAATTTCATTAAATTAGTTTATGTGTTTGTTATTTCCATTATTTTATTTATTTGAATTTTAGAAGGTACTACTTCACATTGTTGTATATGTGAATCGAATTATAATACCCAAAATATTTTATTATATAATGATCACATTGTTGTATATATGATACACATAAGACATAATATTCTTTGATAGCACTTTAGCACATTGTTGTATATGTGATACACATAAGACATAACATTCTTTAATAGCGTTTAAGACATTGTTGTATATGTGATACACATAAAATATATTCTTTGATAGCATTTCATCACATTGTGACACATGTGAAGTTTTGTAATCTTGAAAGCGCTTATCAATTTTATTATTTAAATTAATTTACCACTAATAATTATTTTCTGCCATATAGATGTCGAGTATTGCAAGCTTTAATTCAAAGCTCTTGATGTGAGCAGAAATTATTTATCGTGGCAATTGGATACAAAGTTGCAATTGCAGTCCAACAAGCTTGATGGTACTATTAAGAAGGAAAATAAAGAACCTTTTGAAGCCAAGGGCAAGGCTTTGATTTTTTTTTACGACATCATATCCGTGATGATCTAAAGACATAATATCTATATGAGGATGATCCATTGAATTTGTGGACATCTCTAAAGGATATATTTGACCATCAAATGATGGTAATCCTTTCGAATGCTCAAAGTGAATGGTTTAATCTAAGATATCATGACTATAAAAATGTTAAATATATATACATATAATTTTGCTCTGTTTAATATTGTTTCTCGTCTTTGGTTGTGCGAAGAAAAAGTAATAGAGGCTCAAATGACTGAGAAAACCCTCTCCACTTTTCATGTAAATAATGTACTTTTGTAGCAACAATATCATGAAAGAAATTTTATACGGTACTCTGAACTGGTGATTGTCTTCTTGTAGCAGAGACAACGTTCCCATAAAAAACCACAACTCTAGACCAATTGGGTCAATGGCAATTCTTGAGGCAAATGCCAACAATTTTAGAATTAGCAGAGGTCGTGGTGAATCGAGGATGTGGGAGAGGGAATGAAAAAAAAATTATGTCAAAAGACATAGGTTATGGATAACCAAAAGTCATAGGTTATGGATAACCAAAAGACAGAGGTTATGTAGACCAAATAATAATGTGAATTATCCATATTTACAACACTCCTCCTTGGATATTTACCATTAATTAGTTGGTGGTGTATGCACATTTATTGCCTCGTTAAAACCTTACTAAGAAAAACCTAATAGAAAAAATCTTAGTCAAGAAAAAAGTGTACAACACGCAAACTCAAAAATATTTTTCATGATTCATACTCCCCTCTAAATAATTGATCCGCAAAATTCAAAAATATTCTTCATAAGTCATACTCCCCTTCGATATAATGGATTTGTAACAGCAAGTTTGTCTGATGATTAAGTCGTCGCATGCCTATTCCGTACCAATTTCTGAAATATAGACTTTGGCAGGTGTAGTGCCCCATCCCTACATCGTGCGCCGTTTCCATCCACGGGATGCGTGAGAAAGGAACATTGTCGCTATCGATTTTGTCGATACCGATAGGTTAGAATCAGTCGAATCGATCGAACGGGAACGATTAAATTAAGATCCTTTTCTCGTTATAGAAAGGCTTCTTCGGAATCAATTCCCATATTCATCCGGTTGCGCCTCAAGGATTGGCTCTGCGGCTGAGTCGGGAGAGACCTCCCATTGCTCTGGTTTTTATGTCGCACTTGATTTGGCTTTGGCTTTGGTTTTCGTGAATGCATTTTCGTGAATATTTTTGATGGGTTTTCATGGCTTGCATTTTCAAACTTCGCATTCGTATCGAAACTTCTTGAATAATGCAGTGTTCTAATCAGTTTCTTATGCGATTACAAGTGATCGCGTAGGCGACATTTGTGCAACCAACCAGTCCCTCGCCTGAAGCAAAGTCTAAGGTGAGTGGCTAACCTTCTTCGCCTCGACCCTCTGTTTCAAAATCAAATATGAAAAACAAATAAAATGCTTGTCAACATAGTGTAGAATCAAAGAAAGCATGGTACGATTCTTCATGACACTCTTGCTATAGAACTGTTGTACGCAAAAACTAATGCATGCTTTCTTATGTCCCATTTACTTAGCCTATGCAAACAGAAGAATGAATCAATTAACATTTATCGTAACGGTACGGCTAAATTGAATAAATTGACCAAGTTCAAAAGAAAGGCTAAGTTTCGCACATAAAAGAGAAAGGATAAGGTTCTAGAAAAGAGATAGCATTTTTCAACACTCTGTAAAACAGTCATTGGACAACTTGTCGACAATGTGTAGTTTCCTCGAACGGTTGCCTAGGCCAAGGAACCGATTCGGCCTGGAAGGAACGAGTATAGCAAGCGCCAGCCTTACATCGACGTGGGTTATTCGGGAACTTTCGTACAGGGCTCGCTACCCGTCGCGAAAGGGTCGCCGTCTAACCCAGCTATAGTCCGTGATGGCTTAATATTGCCAGTGAACTTCACACCCTTTCATTACTTGACTAATGCACGTGACACGGGATAAATATGATAGCTGCTCAATGTATACAATTTCATATGCTTGCCTCAAACATGTTAACATACAAATCAAACAGGATGGTTAGAAAGATCACAAATGTAGATAACATATTTTATAAAATTGATTGAACCAAATGCAGAGCATGGGTTTAATTAGCCACTCGCTAGTACATGTGATCGTACTGACCCTCGCACTTTGCAGGTGCCAGGAATCAGAAAGAATACGCCAACTAGCTAGGTGACGTTCGTGCTTTTGAAGCTTCGATCGCGCGTCGAAGACCTCGCCGCTGAATTTTGAAGACTCTCTACCATTCCAAGAAACATGTCTCGGCATCCCCCCAATCCAGGTGGCTGGAATACTTTTGTTGTAAATGAGGGATGTATGTATGGAACAGTTATATCCGGCACTCATTTTGTAATCGAGTCATGTTGTAAAGCCTGCGTGGCACGATCGTAATGGAGTCTGTAAATGATGTTTATTATCAATAAAATAAAAAGTTTTTTTGTCTCAATGTGTTCTTCAATTTGTCTGCGCTCACTCTCTTAGATGTTGTGTTTCGAATTACCTTATGACTATGCCTTGTGCGATCGCAAATTAGGTTCGCACGGCATCACGCCCGGGGGACGACTATCGATTCTACAGAATTGGGGTGTGACAGCAGTACCCAAATTGGCTAAGCTTTTATTTGATCTTACTTGCTTGACTTCGATCACTTTCGTTGTCACGACCCGCACCCGCTATAAGGACACGTGCACGTGACAACGCCCAGCCCTCACCGTAAAAACGGCGTAGAATGTTGTAGGTTTTCTACTCTAATAACAGTTTATAAATATATCAACAACCTGTCTAGAATATGGTCAACTCCGAACGGAGGATAAGCAATGAATATATATAAGTGCTCAATCACAACTCTAAGATGATAAAGTAAAGACTGAAAGATAAAGACAACCAGACGATAAAATATATAACCTGTCAAGTCCAAACACAAATAATATACAAGTCCAAGTCTCTAATACAATCCATAATAATAACAGTCTCAAAAGTAGCTGGAGACAAGGTCCAGTACAAAAGACCTACTCTAACTAAGCAATAGGTAAGGTCTCGTCAGGCAGAGCTAAGCCCTACTGGACCAACGACTCCAAGTCTATGCCCACTACGTCATCCGGACCGTAGTAGGTACAGTAAACCCCTCATCAGCATCTGTAATATTTGTTAACATATCCAGTCAGGATGGAACGAGTACAATCTACAAACAACAGTTCATAAGATATGACAAAAGCTATAAGACTGTAAATAGAGAGTATATACAAGAAAATTATGAAATGTACATGTGAGTATCATGGCAAGGTAAGCTGTAAATCTAGAGCTAGAACAAGGCAAGTAAACTGATCATGGCATGTACAAGAATCAAGAATCATCTATCTAGGTGTATGAGTACTAGCTACAACATGTGGCCGGATTGGGTCTGCATAAGGTTATGATCTAGCCAATCATACGTGTGGTGTAGGATTGGCATTCACAAGGTTCACAATATATACAAGGCGGGTATTGACCACACATCTACACTAGTACTCCCCGTCCCCAACTGGTGTAACGCCTCAGTCCCAAAATACTTAGGACTAGGTACATATCCATGCCAGCTGCATACATACGAAGTATACTCCAATATATGGAAACTCGTATGTAAACATAAGCTGTAAAATACAGTAGAACCATAATAACTAAATCTCATCCACTAGATAAATAAATGATATAAAAGCAACTTTGAATTTGTCATGTATACAATCGTTGGGCGGAGACAAAGTCCACTACCAACTATCTCGAATAAAATATACAAGAAGGAATAGATGAAATAACAAGACGAGCCAAGTGCAATCCCCTTCGAAAGGATGGAGAAGATCACGGCCTCAGCGGGAACACCTGCAAATATTACAGAAGAACACACCTCTGGAGATAACCAGGTCCTCAGAGGGACGTAACAAGATACATAAAGAACATGCCATAATAAATTGAATATATAATATGCCACAAACCGAAATAAGTGACAAGACGACAATAAGGTAATCTAACCGTACTACAGTGTTGATGCAGTTAAGAACAAACCTCCAACGCATGGGCACTCTGGCTCAGTAACAGTAATCTCAAGTATGGCCCATCAGGATACCAGGGACCTCAAAGCATAACATTCATCGAATGTCAGAGGCCAGCAGTAAATCAGTATCAGGATCCAGGACCGTATCTCCCGCAGAGATAACCGGCAATAGGGAAGTGCATACTTGGCCCATACGTCAAGGAACTGTTCTTCCCACCCAATGCCTAACAGAGTCACATCCATGTCACATAAACCTCTACTAACTGCTAAGTCTCCTAACATGCCTCTATTAGCAATTAGCCCTATCGCATGCACATGGGGGATCAGCCCACACACAAGAACCTCTACATGCTACTCATCTCACACATCCTCGTGGTACAAATGTGTCAAGGGTATGTAATACACTACAGACGGTGGTCTCTTAACTCTAAGTCTACATGCAATCAAAGGATAATAACAAAGTATATCTAATATCACTGAGCAGACAGTAAATCAGGAACGGTAAAAACTAAAAATAAATGAACAGTGATATGTAATAATATGCAACTGAATATAAACAGTATAATGGCAAGGTATCTTGCCTGAGGTTATGTGCAAAAGAGAATAATCCAGTAGCTCGAACTGACAAATAAACGAAGCAAGAAAAGCCAAATCCCGCAGATGACTCCGGATGCTGCAACAAACATCACGAACGAGTTTAGAATATAAGATATGCCTAGGAAATGCCGGTCCAAAAGTTAAATTCTAGAACAGGGGCAAAATCGTAATTTTGGGTCAAAACGATGTCCGCCGTTGGACCCATTTTGTACCGAAATATGCGCCAGAACCTACGGTCTCTAAAGTCATCAAACTACATGTCTACGAATTTGTTTTGATGAGACAAACCCAATGGTATGTCCAATTTTGGATTCCGATGGGCTGTGCACAAAATCGCCCGTTGAATGGGATTGTAGGCCCACCAAAATAGCGTCCCGATCAACGATCTCAGAACCGGACCAAACTTGGCTCACAGGACCAGAAAAATATTCCGAGTCCAATGGCGCAAGTTTCATCGCGATATGATGAGTGTGCACAAAGTTGTGACTTAATTTGCAAGGAGTCGATACGGGGTATCTCGACGGATACGCATTGATTTCGTCGCGCACATACAACGAAATCGGGTTCCGTCAGTTCCCACACGTCGACAACATCCATACGCACCTTTCGATGCGTATAGTGCACGACCACGTCGCCCGGTTTGTCGGGACGGACGCCATATCCGAGTATTTTTCTAATTTTTGAAAACAGAATTTACAGTTTTTCGGAAAACTTTAACAACGTGTAACTTTCTACATACTATATGAAAAGTGAATCTAAAAGGTGCGTTACAATCTCGATTAGGTTGTCTTTGACTGCCTTCAATTATTTTTTACGAAATTTTAATGGACAGCAAGAAAAGTGGCCGACAAGTTGGTGTTTTACGACAGTTTTTAATATTCAGAAAAGTGGGTTTTTCTCCAACTTCGCCTCGATTTTTCGAGCAAGTTGGATGGCCATGTCGAAATCCACCTGGGGGATCTCGAAGAGGGTCATGTGGGCTTTCTACACAAATTTACGAATCTAAAAACGGAGTAGAATTGACAAAGAAATCGATCGGAGAAGTGGGATACCTTAAAGTGGAATCTGTTTTTGTTGTTGTCGATGGTTCCTTTGTCTTCTTCGCGAGCACGGCTTCGCTGTGGAGTGTCCGAGCTTCGCCGTGGAGCGGGGAGGAGGAAGGAGGAGAGGAAGGAGGTGAAAGAAATTAGGGTTTAAAAAGGAATTAGGTTTTACTAATATATACATGTATATGTATAATGGGTTTAGGGGGGGTGGTTTCGGCCAAAAAAATGAATTTACTGAATGTAAAAGGGGGTCGGCCCCTTCAAATAAATTGGCAGCCACTGCTGCTGTTTCGTTTTCCATGCGTGTGGTGGTCGGCTGGTGGTGGGGCCGACCACCCACCCTTCGTTACTTTTTTTTTTCAAATCTTTTCTTTCTCCTTTAGTCTTATATATATATATATATATATATATATATATATATATATATATATATATATATATATATATATATATTTTTTGATTTTTTTAAACCAAAGCCGGTGGACGACTCCATCCGACCTTGGCCCGGAGGCCGTGGCCACCGCCACCCAGCCACCTCCGTGGGAGGGAGGGCTCGAACCCGGCCCTCACCCCCGGTGCACTATATATATATATATATATATATATATATATATATATATATATATATATATATATATATATATATATATATATATATATATGAATCTATCTAAATATATACCATGTAAATCTCTATAAAATTTAAATAAAATTTACATCTTATCTACATATATATAATACATTAAATATATATATTTAGTTGACAATAATAGAAAATTTGACAACCAATAATAATATAAATACTTATTGATTTAATTACTCATCAAATACTTTGATAAAAATAAAATAATAATAAATTCAAGTGGTGGTTTTGGGTGGACTTTACCACACTTCTTATTCGGGTCCAGAAGACTGTACCATTTTTGTAAAACATTATTATAATCATAAAATACCAATAATTGTACAAATAATTAAATAATTAGAAATTGTACACAAAATTCTAAAATAATTTAGGAATATTGCTACGTACATAAAATAGGTCTACATGGCCACCTTGGTCACACCATATGTCTACTTGGGCTTGGGTTTGGTCCAGGCCCAGTTCGGATTGGTTTTGTCTAACCGAGTCAAATAAAATCATTAAATAAAATAATAGTTAAATAAAATATTTTAAATGAGTCATTACACAACTCGGCTTGGTTTTCCTAGTTCGCTCATCCCCATGGCAAGGCTTTCCCATACATGGCTAGTACACTAGCCAAGGCACACTGCTACATCTTCCGTGCCAAAATTCATGGTAGTCTTGTGTTCCAAAATTCAACAATGGCTAAGGTCATTATTAATAATTAATAAAAACCATAAATTGTATAAATTCATTTTAAGTCTAATAAAATAAAAAAATTATTTAAAAAATAGGGGTTTTACATCCTACCCAACTTACAAGAATTTTGCCCTCAAAATTTAGGATTAATAGGGTAGATAGGGTTGAGGGATAGGAAGAGTTCGTCAATACCAAAATATAATTAAATTTTGGAGGAGACGAATAAAACGTCGTTCAACACCACCGTGCAATAGAAAATTGTGGAGTCGATATATACAAAAATATATCATGGTTATGGAATTGAATAAGGGTTGCCAGTGATGGTAACAAAATTTCGATAATCCAAATTGGAGAGTAATAATGAATTGAGTAGATCAAAGGAAATAATTTAGACATTTGGGAGATGTGGTTCCTAGAGAGAAACTGGAGACTAATCGCCTCGATTGAGAGTTTGATTGAAGTGAATGATTAGAATCATTCTCGAGTGCTCAAGAATAATTTGAAGGACACGATAATAATTCTAGAGTTGAGAAAATGAAGAGCAGTTAAAGGCGAAGGTACAGCCACATTAGTCGATCGGTGGCTATCTATATTTCGTGTATAATTAACCGATTGGGCAACCAAAGATGATACATTGAGTCTATCTAGCAAGTACAATGCCTTGTCTTTCTAAAATAAGTAAAAGACAAGAACAACAAAGGTTTCAAAGACGGTGTTATATATTGAGTATGAATTGCGGGGTTCATAGGCGGCGAAAATAATTCAAAAGAGAATTGCCAAGGCTGTCGTGGATGAGACTCTAAGGCAAGTTTACTATGTCTTCATCCACGTAGAATAATATGTGATAAGCAAACCAAAGTACAATTGGTTGATCAGACCATCATGCACCGGCTCTGATTAGACAATATGTTAGTGGGTGCACCCAATAAAATATGTCATGATCAAGCTTGGTAAAGAAATAAGCTTGCAAAACTGAAGCTACATTAGCAGCATGAGATAGTCAAAATATGAGCAAGGGAGGTACTAATGAAGGAAATTTTAAATAGTCCAAGATCTTTTAAAATCAAGTCTTGTCCGAAGTGTGGGCCTATACAGTCGTCCTAGTATTTTTTTTTCATTTATGGCTCGGTAGACTAGATAAGGTAGGGTCCTCTGAATTTATAGTCTAAGTGAACTTACCAATGTGGCTCACAAGGAAAAAGGTTTGTCAGGTGGTGAGGTATTCTACCCAACTTACAAGAGTTAAACTATTAGTGTCATGGAACAATGGGTCAAACAATCAAGATAAAGTTCAAATTTAAGCATTTAAGGAATATAGTATAACACCATCACATATCGGGTCGAAAGAATTGAGTCGAGGTTGAATCCCTATCCGTGGTCAAAAATATATTGGTACCATGGTAAAGGTTATAGTTTAGACATTTCGACCAGAAAGTCATATTAAGAAAATGGTGTACAAGGAGACGTGTTTTGGTGGGACATGATATATCTACATGAAGGTAGGCTCGTCTAGGTCTTACATATGAAACTTGTTGGAAGGAAAAGTCTAGAGTTGTGCTCCAAATATCCAAGTCATGGTAAGGGATGCCAAAATATCTAAAATAGAAAGTGGGAGTTCATGAGGTGACAACTAATGCACAAAAATAAAGTAGATCAAGTTGAAGCATAAAGTAAAATCAATTAAGAATCCAGTAAAATAATTTAGGAACACAATTCCGGAGAGAAGATAGTCTCCTAGATGAATACCGTTAAGGAACCATTAGATCATTATTCAAATTGCAAATGGGTTAGAAGGTCGCAATTAAAAGATCTAGAATTGAAGAAAGGTCGAGTAAGTCGAGGTGGAAATACAGTCACATAGCTGGGTAGATGACTAACAACACTTGTGTATATACTACTATCATGGTCATAAATGACATGGCAATTAGTGTGGAATACTGTAGAATTCATCCATCTTATTTGGACTCTCTTGGTTGTCCACCATTAAAACTTAACTCAAGTTTTTCTCCAAAAGTCTCTAAATAAAATTTTCAAAAATAACCACCCAAAATTTGTATTCACTCCAAGCCGTTCAAATTCATCATAAAAAATTTAAATCACTTTCATAAATCTCAAAGCAACTTTATCACGTTACTACTAACCTTTTCCAAAATTAACGTTTAAATTCAACTATTTAACTCAAGGGTTCCTAATTTACGAATCCATAAAAATTTCACAATCAATCAAAATTTAACACTCTAAAATTTTCAAATAACTCATAATAAAACTCTTCACATATTAAAAGCAATCTCAAAGATTAAGATCAATGCTCTCATCAATTTTAACTTCTATTCATGCTAAGTTATTCCAACAAAATCACAACTTTTAAATGGTAACTTCCCTTAATCAATCAAAATAACTTTCCAGCACATCCTTCGAAATTCTCCAAAAATTTAATATTAGCAATCCCACATTAAACTAAATTTCCAAATAATCTTATCAGTCAAAATCCTATTTTTACGAAATTTGATATCCAAATTCATAATTTTAAGAAAACCAAAATCTAAATAGATTTTTAAATCCCCAATCATAGGACACAATAAAGGAAAATTATCAAAAATTGTTTTCATAACTTTCAAATATTTTAAACAAAAATTTACCGTCATTACTTCCACTTAAAATTCAAAATTTTTATAAACACGAAAATTGCAAGTTGTACAACGCAAATTTAAATAATTCCTACGGCCATTTTTTAAAAGCTAAGATCAATTTCAAACCAAATTTATAACTGTTCAAAGGTATATAACTATAATACAATAAATCATAAACATCAAAACTCGAAAATTAAATAAATTTTATATTTGTTCAAAGATGTATATCTATCACCCAGAACTTATAAATATCATAACTCGAAAAGCAATTCAATTTTATACTTGTGCAAGGATGTATAACTATAACTCAATAAATCATAAATATCAAATCTCAAAAAGCCAATCAATTTCTTAAACCAAGTATAAAATTCTATAAATCCTCTGGTGTTTACTATTTAGGAATCTCAAGATTAAAACTTTCCGTGGTAATATTCAATTACTAATCATTAATCACACTAAAAAAAACCTTTTAACTCAATTAGAGTCTTGAATATATTCCAATTGCCAATATGACTATTTTAGCCGTGTGTTTGACCTATGAGCATATACTAGTGTAGTCATCTTCTTAGTTGACACTAGGTACGGAAATAAGAATCAACGGTAGAAAAGAATCAAGCAAGATGCAATTCAAGGAAGTCGAACGAGATTTCAAAATTTGAAGTCAAGGGAAGAGGTCAAGCTATATGGATGAGATTCCTAGATTCTAATCCTATGTTGCAGGTTCACATCGATACAGTAACGTAACCGAAGTGACAAACTCGACCTGCATGGGCCACCACAAAAACATATAACGCCCCAGTCCCAAAATACTTAGGACTAGGTACATATCCATGCCAGCTGCATACATACGAAGTATACTCCAATATATGGAAACTCGTATGTAAACATAAGCTGTAAAATGCAGTAGAACCATAATAACTAAATCTCATCCACTAGATAAAATAAATGATATAAAAACAACTTTGAATTTGTCATATATACAATCGTTGGACGGAGACAAAGTCCACTACCAACTATCTCGAATAAAATGTACAAGAAGGAATAGATAAAATAACAAGACGAGCCAAGTGCAATCCCCTTCGAAAGGATGGAGAAGATCACAGCCTCGGCGGGAACACCTGCAAATATTACAGAAGCACACACCTGGAGAGATAACCAGGTCCTCAGAGGGACGTAACAAGATACATAAAGAACATGCCATAATAAACTGAATATATAATATGCCACAAACCGAAATAAGTGACAAGACGACAATAAGGTAATATAACCGTACTACAGTGTTGATGCAGTTAAGAACAAACCTCCAACGCATGGGCACTCTGGCTCAGTAACAGTAATCGCAGGTATGGCCCATCAGGATAACAGGGACCTCAAAGCATAACATTCATCGAATGTCAGAGGCCAGTAGTAAATCAGTATCAGGATCCAGGATCGTATCTCCCGCGGAGATAACCGGCAATAGGGAAGTGCATACTTGGCCCATACGTCACGGAACTGTTCTTCCCACCCAATGCCTAACAGAGTCACATCCATGTCTCATAAACCTCTACTAACTGCGAAGTCTCCTAACATGCCTCTATTAGCAATCAGCCCTATCGCATGCACATGGGGGATCAGCCTACACACAAGAACCTCTACATGCTACTCATCTCATACATCCTCGTGGTACAAATGTGTCAAGGGGTATGCAATACACTACAGACGGTGGTCTCTTAACTCTAAGTCCACATACAATCAAAGGATAATAACAAAGTATATCTAATATCACTGAGCAGACAGTAAATCAGGAACGGTAAAAACTAAAAATAAATGAACAGTGATATGTAATAATATGCAACTGAATATAAACAGTATAATGGCAAGGTATCTTGCCTGAGGTTATGTGCAAAAGAGAATAATCCAGTAGCTCGAACTGACAAATAAACGAAGCAAGAAAAGCCAAATCCCGCAGATGACTCCGGATGCTGCAACAAATATCACGAACGAGTTTGGAATATAAGATATGCCTAGAAAATGCCTGTCCAAAAGCTAAATTCTGGAATAGGGGCAAAATCGTAATTTTGGATCAAAACGATGTCTGCCGTTGGACCCGTTTTGCACCGAAATGTGCGCCAGAACCTACGGTCTCTAAAGTCATCAAACTATATGTCTACGGATTTATTTTGATGAGACGAACCCAACGGTATGTCCAATTTTGGATTCCGGTGGGCTGTGCACAAAATTGCCCGTTGAGTGGGATTGTAGGCCCGCCAAAATAGCGTCCCGATCAACGGTCTCAGAACCGGACCAAACTTGGCTCACAGGACCAGAAAAATATTTTGAGTCCAATGGCGCAAGTTTCAGCGCGATATGATGAGTGTGCACAAAGTTGTGACTTAATTTGCAAGGAGTCGATACGGGGTATCTCGACGGATACGCATTGATTTCGTCGCGCACATGCAACGAAATCAGGTTCCGTCAGTTCCCACACATTGACAACATCTATACGCGCCTTTCGATGCATATAGTGCGCGACCACGTCGCCCGGTTTGTCGGGACGGACGCCATATCGGAGTATTTTTCTAATTTTTGAAAACAGAATTTACAGTTTTTCGAAAAACTTTAACAACGTGTAACTTTCTACATACTAGATGAAAAGTGAATCTAAAAGGTGCGTCACAATCTCGATTAGGTTGTCTTTGACTGTCTTCAATTATTTTTTACGAAATCTTAATGGACAGCAAGAAAAGTGGCCGACAAGTTGGTGTTTTACGACAGTTTTTAATATTCAGAAAAGTGGGTTTTTCTCCAACTTCGTCTCGATTTTTCGAGCAAGTTGGATGGCCATGTCAAAATCCACCTGGGGGATCTCAAAGAGGGTCATGTGGGCTTTCTACACAAATTTACGAATCTAAAAACGGAGTAGAATTGACAAAGAAATCGATCGGAGAAGTAGGATACCTTAAAGTGGAATCTGTTTTTGTTGTTGTCGATGGTTCCTTTGTCTTCTTCGCGAGCACGGCTTCGCTGTGGAGTGTCCGAGCTTTGCCGTGGAGCGGGGAGGAGGAAGGAGAAGAGGAAGGAGGTGAAAGAAATTAGGGTTTAAAAAGGAATTAGGTTTTACTAATATATACATGTATATGTATAATGGGTTTGAGGGGGGTGGTTTCGGCCAAAAAAATGAATTTACTGAATGTAAAAGGGGGTCGGCCCCTTCAAATAAATTGGCAGCCACTGCTGCTGTTTCGTTTTCTATGCGTGTGGTGGTCGGCTGGTGGTGGGGCCGACCACCCATCCTTCTTTACTTTTTTTTTCAAATCTTTTCTTTCTCCTTATATATATATATATATATATATATATATATATATATATATATATATATATATATATATGAATGTATCTAAATATATACCATGTAAATCTCTATAAAATTTAAATAAAATTTACATCTTATCTACATATATATAATACATTAAATATATATATTTAGTTGACAATAATATAAAATTTGACAACCAATAATAATATAAATACTTATTGATTTAATTACTCATCAAATACTTTGATAACAATAAAATAATAATAAATTCAAGTGGTGGTTTTGGGTGGACTTTACCATACTTCTTATTCGGGCCCAGAAGACTGTACCATTTTTGTAAAACATTATTATAATCATAAAATACCAATAATTGTACAAATAATTAAATAATTAGAAATTGTACACAAAATTCTAAAATAATTTAGGAATATTGCTACGTATATAAAATAGGTCTACATGGCCACCTTGGTCACACCATATGTCTACTTGGGCTTGGGTTTGGTCCAGGCCCAGTTCGGGTTGGTTTGGTCTAACCGGGTCAAATAAAATCATTAAATAAAATAATAGTTAAATAAAATATTTTAAGTGAGTCATTACACAACTCGGCTTGGTTTTCCTAGTTCGGTCATCCCCATGGCAAGGCTTTCCCACACATGGCTAGTACACTAGCCAAGGCACACTGCTACATCTTCCGTGCCAAAATTCATGGTAGTCTTATGTTCCAAAATTTAACAATGGCTAAGGTCATTATTAATAATTAATAAAAACCATAAATTGTATAAATTTATTTTTAAGTCTAATAAAATAAAAAAATTATTTAAAAAAATAGGGGTTTTACAACTGGTAGAGTGGATCCAAGCAAGACACGTTATGACACGGGATTCTACGAGAAGGGAGCAAGTCTCCTCGAAAATCGGTGTCCATATACTGCACAAGAACTACAAGGAAGCTTGCACAAGATATACCAAGATAACGAAGAATAACATCTCATGTCGGGATCCATGAATACCAATCCGTGTGACCAATGTGTCGAGAACAAGCATATCTACACTAATTACATGAATTATAACAATCATCGTAAATTAGAAAAGTGACAGAGAATGTACTCGCCTGTAATAAGATATGATATGTCAACGGGATCCAATGCTGCGTCACGAGGACCTCTAGAGAACGAGACGTATCAATACTATGTTTAGGAAGTAAAGTCAAATCAATTTAAACCCTACTAAGTCATTCTAGGTCAAGACAAGTAAAACTAAGTCAATCTAGGTCGAACAAGGTCAAACTAGATTGTACATGGTCGATCTAAGTCATTCTAGGTCTAGCTAGGTCAAACTAGATCAATGCAAGTCAAACGGGATTAATCTAGGTTAATTTAAGTCAACGGTTGACTTACAGTTGACTTTTGGTCAACTGGTCAACTCTGGTCAACTCTAGGTCAACCCTAGGCCAATCCTAGGTCAATGGTGACTAATAGTTGACTTTTGGTCAACTGCCCAAGTTTAATGGAATTTGGGACTAAATTGGGTAAAATGTTGACCCATAGTTGACTTTTGGTCTAAA
>JANAVB010027754.1:115000-145628 GCA_029216955.1 Iris pallida
TATACAATAATAATAAAAGCAGATACTGTTCCCTGCCCGTATGGCAGATTTACAGTATCTGTGGGAACCAGCCGGCCCGTCGGGTACTACTCGTCCCAAGGGGCTGTCATGTAAGAACTCGGGAATCCATTCTCTCCATGCCATCATTATTTTATTTAACTTAATAGTCTCTACATTAAGCGAAATCCCATGCCGTGGATCATGGTCATTCAAATGAGTACTTTTGTACGGGGTACGATATGCGCAACTCTACAACGATACCCGTGCGGCTATGTTGTAGGTCTTACATAGCGTGATGCAACAATTAAATCTAACCACGGAGTAATCATGCCTTGACCATAAAGTACACATGCTGCTTTCATAAAATAAATAAATAAATTGTAGCTTGCATGTATTTATGTCAATATTCGGGATTGGCCAATCGATTGCAAATATGAACGTGTTTCATTTTATTTAATTCAATAAGACGACTAGCCAGTCTCTTAGTTCCAACTAGGAACGCATGTCAATTATAAATCAAGACAACAATCAATGTTAATTAATGCCAAATTCGGGAAATGAAAATCTATCTCATGAGGTTGGAAAATAAAAGTCTCATGCGGTTGAGAAAATGAGATTGTGAAATAAATAATCCATGCCGCTGTGAAATGAGATTGAGAAATTAATAATCTATGCGGCTGTGAGATGAGATTGGGAAATAAATAATCTATGTGGCTGTGAAATGAGATTGGGAAATAAATAATACATGCGGCTGAGAAATGAGATTGGGAAATAAATAATCCATGCGGCTGAGAAATGAGATTCTCATGCGGCTGTGAAATGAGATTGGAAAATAAATAATCCATGCGGCTGAGGAATGAGATTGAAAAATAAATAATCCATGCGGCTGAGAAATGAGATTCTCATGCGGCTGAGAAATGAGATTGGGAAATAAATAATCCATGCGGCTGAGAAATGAGATTGAAAAATAATTAATCCATGCGGCTGAGAAATGAGATTGGGAAATAAATAATCCATGCGGCTGAAAAATGAGATTGGGAAATAATAAATCAATGCGGCTGAGAAATGAGATTGGGAAATAAATAAATCTATGCGGCTGAGAAATGAGATTCTCATGCGGCTGAGGAATGAGATTGGGAAATAATAAATCCATGCGGCTGAGAAATGAGATTGGGAAATAATAAATCCATGCGGCTGAGAAATGACCCATCTTCTCAGAAAACCTGAGAAGGATGGTCATGGAACCCTTGGCTTCCAAGCTTCATAAAACCTTCACCGTAAGTCCAAATTTGGACTTCCATAGGTCAAAATGGGGTAGAACGAAATTCTCTACAACATGGAACCATCAAAACTTGGAAATAACAATGTTAAATAGATCAAAACCCAAGAAATCCGAAAATACTATAAACTTAGATCTAAAAGAATTTATCTATGGAAATTGAAAATGCCAAGCACTAAAGAGACTTAGAATCAAATAAGAAAGATGATGGAACAATAATAATGGGGATCCATCAAGAAGCAAGTTGGCACTTGCCTTGCTCTCCTAGGTTGGTGGGAGAGTTATGAGAAGAAGAAGAGTAATAGTGAAGTAATGAAGAGAGAGAAAGGGGATGGGTTTTAAATGAAGGAGTGGTGGTAGGTGGGGGTTTATTTCGGTTCATGATGAACCAACATAATTAAACCAATCTGAGCCGAACCCATAGCAAAGCTAAAGCAGAGTATGAAACAGACAGTAAAGTGCAGAAATAAAATTGCAGAAAATTAATTAACATAAAATTAAAGGGATTTAAATACAGAGCAATGCATGATAAATATAAAATATTTACATTTAAACAGTACATGCATTTTAAAAATATGTATTCTGGAAATAGGAAGTGACATCTCTACCCTCCTTAGAAAAATTCCGTCCTCGGAATTTCAAATCCAAGCAGGATAGAAACATCAGAGCTGAACTAATCCAGGTACAAGCAATTTAAGTAAGCAATCATTCTATAATGCCAATAGCAAGTAACATATCTATGTTTTAACTATCGACGACACCACGTAATTCTACTCATAATATGACAAGCATGAGGAGTTAAGACAATCAAGGTATACAGGAAGAAATATACCTTGTGAGTCAAACAGGTGCGGATACCGTGATCGGATATCATCCTCACGTTCCCACGTTGACTCCCCTAAAGAGTGATGACCCCAAGCAACCCGGACAAGACTAATTGTTCGGTTCCTGAGTATCTTCTCTCTTCGGTCCAAAATAGACACAGGCTGTTTCTCGTAAGACAGGTTGGTACCAACAACCAGCTCAGAATGATCAAGGACATGGCTTGGGTCCGATACATACCTTCGCAATTGAGATACATGAAATATGTCATGCACCTCTCGTAATGAAGGTGGAAGGGATAAACGATAAGCAACATCGCCTATCCTCTCAAGGATAACAAATGGGCCTACGTACCGCGGACTCAACTTCCCGCGAACGCCAAACCTAATGACCCCACGGGTAGGTGAGATCCGCAAGAACACGTGGTCCCCAACGGAAAACTCTAGCGGCCTACGATGCTGGTCCGCCCAATGACGATGTCGATCCTGTGCAACTCGAAGTCGCTCTCTAATTCCCTTAATCACTTCAACCGTCGGAACAATCATTTCTGGGCCTAACATCTTCCTCTCCCCGATATCATCCCATGCTAGTGGCGACCTACACTTCTTACCATATAGTGCTTCAAATGGTGCCATCTGGATACTGGCTTGATAACTGTTGTTGTATGAGAACTCAACTAAGTGCAGGTGGCTTTCCTAAGATCCTCCAAAATCCAGAGTGCAAGCTCGCAACATGTCTTCCAAAGTCTGAATTATTCTTTCTGATTGCCCGTCTGTCTGGGGATGGTAAGCCGTGCTAAATCTTAACTTGGTACCCAGGCTATGATGTAAGCTCTTCCAAAAATGTGATGTAAAACGGATATCTCTGTCTGACACAATACTGAATATATATATATATATATATATATATATATATATATATATATATATATATATATATGCATATATATATATACATATATATATATATATATATACATATATATATATACATATATATATATATATACCACCCTTAATAGAAAACACCTAATTAATCCTTAACCTAGATTTTTAGGAAACCTAATAAATTCTATGGGCAAAGTGTGGAGAATCTCCTCCTCTACAATTATTGTGAAAGCAATAAATGGTAAAGAGGAATTAATGGAGAATTAAAGGCTTACCTAGAAAATGGGTTTCTTGGAGAAGAGCTTGGAAAGAAAGAAAGAAATTTGAGAGAGAGAGAGAGAGTTTGCTTAGTGAAGAAGAAAGGGGGGTTTCCTACATGTGGCCGGCCATGAGGGGGGGGTTATTGGGTTTTGGGTGGATCCAATAACCCTCCAACCCATTAGACTTAGGTTGGGTTCGGTTTGTTTCGGTTTGGTTCGGTTTGTTTCCAATTAACCAATTAAGTCTCTAAAATGACTAATTAAGCCATGGAAGTTGGGTTTATGGTTTCTAACCTAATTAGGATGGTATATGGGCCAAGCCCAGCTAGTATGTGGGTCCCACTAGTGTCCAGGCAACCCGGGTCTCCAACTTAAGTCCGAATTGGATAAAATCCAAACCAAACCAAATAAATCCCTAAAAATCATATAAAATCAAATAAAATTTCTAAAAATTATAAAACTTGAAAAATGATGAAAATACCCCTAATTTGAAAACTGGGGGTGACAAATCTACCCTCCTTAAAAAAAATTCGTCCTCGAAATTGAATGAGAACTAACACAGCAACCATGAATAGAACAAGGAAAGAAAAGAAAGAATTTTACCTCAAGGCTCGAAGAGATATGGGAATCGCTCCCGTATGTCGTCCTCCCTCTCCTAGGTAGACTCACCTGGAGAGTGGTGTCTCCATGCAACGCGAACCAAGGGAATGACCTGGTTTCGGAGCACCTTCTCTCTTCGGTCCAAGATCTCAACCGGCTTCTCTGGATAGCTGAGTGTCGGTCCCACTTCGATCTCTGAGTGGTCCAAGACGTGACTGGGATCTGCCACGTACCGTCTCAGCTGTGACGCGTGGAACACGCAGTACACTCTCTCTAGTACGGGCGGTAACTCCAGTCGATAAGCCACTGTACCGATCCTGCCCAAGATACGGAATGGTCCGATGTATCGTGGACTAAGCTTCCCGTCGCCACCAAAACGAATCGTGCCACGCGTCGGAGAAATCTGCAGGAACACAAGATCATCAACCTAGAACAAAAACACAAGACTTAGAGCTTGGTCTAAAACAATCACAATCAGACTCAAATACTAGAAAAATCTAAACTATACCTCAAACTCCAACGGCCTCCGGTGGCTATCGGCCCAATGCTGCTGCCTATCCTGAGCCACCCGAAGTCGATCTCTGATAACCTTGACCTTCTCTGCAGCATCCACTACCATCTCAGGGCCAAGCAAAACCCTCTCGTCGACATCATCCCAAGACAAGGGAGTACGGCACCTCCGTCCGTATAGAACCTCGAAAGGTGACATCTCTATACTGGCTTGGTAGCTGTTGTTGTAAGCAAACTCTACCAAGTGAAGGTGGTCCTCCCAAGATCCCCTGAAGTCCAAGACACAGGTACGCAGCATATCCTCGAGGGTCTGAATCATCCTCTCCGACTGCCCGTCTGTCTGGGGGTGGTATGCGGTACTGAACTTGAGCGATGTGCCCAAGCTAAGCTGCAAACTCCTCCAGAAGTGGGAAGCGAATCGGCTGTCCCGATCCGAGACTATACTCACTAGAACCCCGTACAATCAGACTATCTGTCGTACGTATATCTCGGCCAATCTCTCCGTCGACAAACCCACCATGAAAGGCAAAAAGTGGGCCGATTTGGTCAATCGATCAACAATGACCCAAATTGCATCCTTCCCTCCTGGAGAGCGCGGAAGCCCAGATACAAAGTCCATAGTGATATGCTCCCACTTCTACTCAGGAATGGGTAGTGGCTGGAGCAATCCACCGGGTCTCTGCCTCCCGGCCTTCACCTGCTGGCACACCAAGCATCTCGAAACGAACTGAGCCACCTTACGTTTTATGCCATACCACCAAACATGCTGTCTCAAGTCTCTATACATCTTGTTGGCTCCGGGATGCATAGAGTACTGAGAACGGTGCGCCTCCTGAAGAACCTCCTCCCGAAGTCCTCCGCTCGGCACGCACAATCTGGTACCATGCCTCAACGATCCATCCTCTGCTATAGAGAACTCATCCAACAGTCATGCCTGGACCTGCTCCCTAATGACTCTCAGAGCCTCATCCTCAAACTGAGCTGCCCTGACTCTGTCCATCAGCTCCGACTGCACCTGGAGACCCCACATCTGCGCCTCGAACCCTGGAACTATCACTTCTATGCCCAAGCTCTCCAGATCTGCCAGAAGGTGACGATCCATCGTCAAACACATGGCCATGGGATACCTACTCAAAGCATCCACGACCACGTTGGCCTTCCCCGGATGGTACTGTAAGGATATATCAAAATCCTTCATCAGCTCTAACCATCGCCTCTGCCTCATATTCAGCTCCTTCTGGGTAAACACGTACTTCAAGCTCTTGTGATCTGTATAGATCTCAACTCGCTCTCCGTACAGATAGTGTTTCCACAGCTTCAAAGCAAAGATGACTGCTGCCAGCTCCAGATCGTTGGTATGGTAGTTCCTCTTATGAGGACGTAACTGCCTAGATGCATAGGCAATTACCTTCCCGTGCTGCTGAAGCACACAACCCAAACCCCGTCCTGAAGTATCACTGTAGATCGTATAACTGTAGGCCTTAAAAATGAAGGTCACGCTGAGTTGATCAGAATAAGGTCCAAAAGTCACGCTGAGTTGATCAGGACAATATTAAAAAATCACGCTGGAAGACAGCTCATCATTTGTCAGAGTGTCATTATGACTGACAGCACGACAGTCGAAGAATGTCTTCTCGTATGCCACGTATGCATGGAACTCGAGAGATCACAGCCGACTATTGTGTGACTTTTAAAATCTTCTTCAGCAAGACTCAGCCTTCACCAAGTTGGCGTACCAAAAGAGCTTCTTGTCATTTAATGCGACTGACAAAGCAATCACTGTCAGAGATTTTGTCTCAGTCGAGGCACGTCGAATCAGGACAGCTGGCAGTCCTGCCTCAAGCTTGCGCAGATTTTGAGCCTTCTGGCTCAAGTCTGCGTGTATTTTGAACTTATATGTTCCTTCCTCAAGTCTGCGTGTAATTTGAGCTTTTTACCTCAAGTTTGCGTGGATTCTGAAGTTTTATGCCCCACATCTGCGTGGATTTTGAAGCTTTCTGTCCCAAGTCTGCGTGGATTGTGAAGCTTTTTGCCCCAAGTCTGCGTGGATTCCGAAGCTTCTTGTCCCAAGTTTGCGTGGATTTTGAAGCTTTCTTACCCAAGTCTGTATGGATTTCGTCTTCAACAAGTCTGCGTAGATTTCATCAAATTGGAGTACGTGGCAGCCATGCCACTGATCTCTCACCTGCGTGTCCTGTAACTTGCACACGACTCATGCATGATTGCCATGTGTCCAACAGTTACAGGCCACGTCCAGTAACTGCTCACAACCTTGCGTATGTTAAATCCTGCGTGATTTTCAACTAGGCACAGGCTGTGAAGACAGTTATCCTTTCAGTTATTTTTGACTCTATAAATAGAGTTCTTTTTCTCATTCATTGTACAGATACATAGTTATCTAACTTGCTGTCAAAATTTTGAGACCTTTTCTTCTTCGCATAGTCCAAGGGATAAAGCGATCGTCTTCTAGATCGAATTCCTACAGTTGTAATTTTCCCAGATACACAATAAATAAAGTGAATTTATTTATGGAAAACAAATTGGTGACTCTGCTGGGGAAAACCATCTCCTCTTCTGAGATGGCAACAACTCAATGCGACACTTCGTCAATCGGCTCGACGAAGAAGGTGATATCGATCCAATTTGATCAACTCGCCTACGAAGAAATGCAGCGGGCTAAGGGTGGCAAGCCCACTTCAGCCTCCATCACCACTGCCAAGTCGAAGGGACGCTCTGTCTATGTCCCTAAGAATCAGTTGGCAGCCAATAGTAAAGTCTCTGCCACAGTGTTTACTCCTAACACTGGCAAAGACTCTACTGCAAGCACGCACACTCTTGTACGCTCAAAGATGACAGCATTCAAAAGTCATGCTGACAGTATTGGCTCCTTAGTCAAGTCTGTTCCAGCGTGCAATCTAGCCTTCAAAAGTTACGCTGACAGTACTGGCTCCTTAGCCAAGTCTGTTCCAGCGTGTAATCTTAATCCCAAAAGTCACACTGACAGTGCTGGCTCCTTAGCCAAGTCTGTTCCAGCGTGCAATCTCACATTCAAAAGTCACGCTGACAGTACTGGCTCATTAGCCAAATCTGTTCCAGCATGTATTTCCAAAGTTAACAAACACGCTGACAGCACTGGCTCCTTAGCCAAATCTGTTCCAGAGTGTAATTCTACAATCAAAAGTCATGCTAACAATACTGGTTCTTTAACCAAGCCTGTTTCAGCGTGTACATCATCTAAGAAGAATAGCTCTTTAGCTATCTCTTCTTCTTTGCCAAGTTCTACTAGAACTGGGGGTGGTCTTCCACACAAAGTCCCTTCGAAAAGAAATAACTCTTTAGTTGTTTCTTCTGCTTCTGTAGTTTTTACTTCAGGAACAGCTTTGACTGACAATTTTGTTAGTCAAAGAAAATAAGATGGTCTTTTGACTACTCTTCCTTCTGGACATTCTATGTCTCAAAACTTGAATAAGTCTAAGAAGAAACATTCTTTAATGTCTTCTTCTACGACTTCTTCAAATTGGGCACAGAATTTGTCTATGAAAGAGGGTCTGTTACCAACTCCTAATCAAGGGGTGGTTCAACTCTTCCTTCTCTGCAAATATCCAGATCAATGGAAGGAAAACTCCAAGTTTCAAAAACTAATGTGTTACCTCCAACTGATCTAAGAGCAAAACTTAATCAAATCCGTT
The DNA here is from genome assembly GCA_029216955.1 of Iris pallida. Classification (NCBI taxonomy): domain Eukaryota; kingdom Viridiplantae; phylum Streptophyta; class Magnoliopsida; order Asparagales; family Iridaceae; genus Iris; species Iris pallida. The sequence goes on from JANAVB010027754.1 coordinate 123,048, forward strand.
TGGGAAACACTTCTGGTGTTAAGAAACCACATCAATCGGATATGAAGATAAGAGATCCAGATGCAGAGTATGCTAGAAATTATGTGGCTCATATTAATCACTCCCTATATAATCAAGAGCCATCAAGACCCAAGAATCAGAAATATATTACTAAAAATACACAAAGAGTGTTCTCTGATGTACCTCAGTCGTCACAGACAGATTTACGAGAACATCTTCAACAGAAGAGAAGGAATAAATCTATGACAATGGACCATGCTGAATGTGACTTCCAGCCAAGAGTCATAATTCAATGCAGATGTCAATCAATGGTTCAAGACTATGTTGATCATGAATGTGACTTCCAGCCAAGAGTCATAATACAATGCAGATGTCAAACAAAACGACAATCTGTCTTCAATCGGATTCAGTATGAACCTATGCCTGATGAAGATGAGCCTTTGTTTGCTTCTGTCAACATGACCTCTCGGGATACTGGGGGTAGAGCTGATAGTCCAGATGGAGTATATAGAGGCACAAGAGCAAGAGTCCTGGCCTCTAGTCAAAGAACTTTGATCTCTGAAGATGATTCTGAATTCCTTGGAGAATCTAACTTTCCACCTCTTCCTACTAGGGGTAGTTCTCATATAATTGACTTTGACGCACAAAGCAGTGATTCAGAACAAACAACATCCACCAGTTCATCAATAATCCCTCGTACTGTCATGACTTATATGGTTGATGGGAATACTGATGAACCTTTTTCTTCCTTGACTCCTCAAGAACAAAGAATTATTTCTTTGGAACAGCAAATAAAATCCATGGCTGATACTATGAAGTCGATGTATGAACTCATGGCAACTCAGATACAAAATCGACAGACTGTACCAGATGCTATACCAATTGACACTGGTGTAAGTCCAGTACAAGTTCCTCCAGTAGTACAATCCAATACTCCTGGACCAGCTCAACCAAATCCTAGTCTCTCTGGAGCTGGGGGTAGTGCTTATAATGCTGTTCCTCCTCCCAACTATTCTCTACAAGCTACAACTCCACAATCTTCTGGAGTTGTCTCTGAAGAATTGAAGAATCTCAAAACTCAATTCGAGGCATTCAAACAGAAAGATGGTTTACAAAGGTTAGGCATTAAGCAACCTTATCCGATAGAATGGAAGCAAGTATCGTATCCACCTAAGTACAAGTCTCCTACTATCTCATTCTATGATGGAACCACCTCTCCGAGTCAGTTTATTAATCACTTTGAAGTGATGACTGACCAACTGCAACCAAGTGATGCCCTCCTTACTCGGGTGTTTGTTGGATGTCTCAAAGGAACGGCTTATGAATGGTATAGAAGTCTCCCAGATGGGTGTATTACCTTATTTATCGGTTTCAAACAGATGTTTCTTGAACGGTTCTATGAAGGGCTTAATGACATGACTATGTCTGCTCTTATTAGAATCAAGCAGAAAAGTAATAAAACTACAGAGGATTTCATTGAACGATTTCGAAGAGAAGCTCTGAAGATGCCTCTTGAAACTCCTGATGTTGTCACCATCGACACATGTAAATCAAACTTGTTACCAATCATCAGCATGTGGACAGGATCTACTCAATTTAAGACTGGCCTTCCTTCATAGTCAGTGCCAAAGCCGCAGAAATCAGTGCTGAAACCTTCAAAGGTTTAGGAGTGCGGATGTCTCCTAAAGAAACAGGTCAAAGCAATAAAAATAATGCTTGCAAGGGAAAAGAAACCCTTGAAGTTAATCTTCAGAGCAAAGATGCATCAAATGTTCAAACTTCTCATACCTCTACAACTCAACAACCAAGAGCACCTCGCCCTAAAGAAGAATACTCTTTTGATGACGACAATGTCCTTGGTATCTTTGAATGTCTGCTAAAAGGTAATAAAATACAATTACCTGAAATCAAGAAACCTGATGAAGCTGGTAAGACGGATCATCCCAAATACTGTCCATACCATAGAATGCTGGGTCATACAATTCGTACATGTTATGTACTGAAAGAAAATATCCAAGAAATGATTAAATCTGGAGCTATCTCCCTTACTCCAAAAGAGAAGACCGTTACCTCCAATGTCGTCTCTATACAATTTGGAGATTTTCCCCCTCAACTCCTTGAAAGCGAAATCGTTCCTATTCCCAAGGTGACTCTTGATATAGTGAATATTCCTCTTCCACAATCTGAAGGATTGGTGCCAATTACTATGGAAACAGGAGAAATCATGTGGATACATCCTGATCTAGTAGCAGATTTTGAATCTCCTCCTCTTCAAAAGACTATTTCGCGAAAGTCCAAGAAGACTGGAAAAATTAAGTCATGTCATATGACTTCTCTTGGGTCTACTTCTGACACAGAGCCAAAAGACAAAGAAGAAGCACTTGCTAGTGCTACTCGAACAGGGAAATCTTATTTAAAGGATTATTCTATGAATCCTGAGGATACTCCTAATATCCCTCCTGCTGACAAAGATGCTCCTAATGTTCCTCCTGAAGAAGAATCATCCACTGCACCTGTTCCTTCAACTGCACCAGTTGAACCTGCTCTTTCTAAGCCTACAGCTCTTGAGAAAGACAAACAACAGGCTCGGTTTGATAAACCAATCAAGAAGTCCTCTCCTCTTGGATTTCAGAAGCCTTATAACTTCGACATTCTAGCTCAACTTGCTAATACTCCAGCTAGAATGTTACTCTTTGAACTTCCACGTCTTTCTAAAGAGACTCGGGAGACGTTAAGCGAAGCACTTCTTCAAGCAGACTCTTGTCTTGTACAATTAAAGAAGCCAGATGCAGAACCTGCCACTTGCTTACATTGCAACAGTGTATTGGAGATTATCCTAAATATCACCTTTACACAAGATGACATGCTACTAGAGGATAATCGACATGATCGGCCTCTCTATTACACCGGTTATATTGATACAATGAAGATAGATCGTATCCTCATTGATCCAGGGTCTGCTATAAGTATAATGCCGAAGAGTCTGTTGGATGAATTAAAAATTCCTCTTCACAAGCTATGAAAGACGGTTACTACTATCCTGGGATTCAATCAAAGTAGAAGTGAGCCCTTGGGAAAGATTCATTTGAAACTTCAGATTGGCGACTTCAGATCCAAAGTCACTTTCTATGTGATCAAGATTGCAGGATCCTATAATCTTCTTATGGGGAGGCCCTTTCTTCATGAAAATAATGTGGTGCCTTCTACTCTTCATCAGTGTTTTAAATACATTGACAGCAATGGAAGAGTACAAAAGGAAGTTGCTGATATAAACCCTTTCCATGGGGTTGAAGCCTATTTCAATGATTCCTGGATGTATAAAAAAGAGTATACAAGGGTGATACAAGCTATGGAGAAAGAGGATTCACAAAATGAGACTTTAATAATCCCTGTTAAAGGTCGAACTACTCAGCAACAGCCTCCCAAACCCTCTAGAGAAGGTCCTTACATCATTCCAGTGAGTGGACGGATTTCTCCATTGCCTCAGTCGTCTACTCAAGATATACTGATCATTCCTGTCAGTGGGCGTACTACAGTTCCTGTGTCTTCACATATGAAACAGGATACTCTGCTAATTCCAGTTGGAGGACAGATTACTCTTCCATCTCAAGCTTCAAGGGAGCTCACCTCTTCTGAGCCATTTGTTATCAATCTTAATCGAAACAAAATTTTTTCTCGTTCTTCTTCTCCCCCTTTAGTCATTGATTTGGCTAAGATCTCTAAGGCTCAGCCTTCTCCCAATGTAAATATTACTGCTTTTAAATTTAATGAAAAGTCTCCATCTTTGCAGTATGCTGATGTGTGTAATTGTGTTCATAGTTATTTACATTTGCTAGATGACTTGAGCACAATAACCATAGGAGTTGTACAGACTGTTCATACAGATGTATCCCTAGAATCAGTACAATCTTCATACTTTCTAGTTCCCAGCAGAAAGCCAGGAGACATTCTAATATTCTTCTACAAAGGGCCCCAAAATCCTTCTGATTTAGAAGACGAGGACAAAAACGATGATACTGGAAGATTACAATTACGTCGTTATAGTCAGCAATCTAAAGACATCATTAAAAATATGGGCTATGACTTCAAGACTGGCCTCAATAGTAGAAAAGGAAGAAAAATGCATGTTCGTATTCCTCCTCTGAAATATGGGAGAACGAAATGCGGATTGGGCTATACTGCTCCTATTCCTTTTATCAATATTATTCATGAAGATCCCGAATCTGACGAAGATAAGAGGTCTGATTCTTCTAGTACCTCTTGGGATTTCGATACAAGTATCGATGATTTCTATTGCAATATTCTGTCTTCCAACATGGTTTCCATTGACCGCTCTGAAGAAAGTGATGAAGACGAAGATGAGTTTGAAATCTCACCTGAATCAGAATAATGGGCCCAAAGGTTAGATAATCAATGGGAGTTCCGATTCGAGCAAAAAGAACCTCCGACTGAAGACAAACTTGTTCAAATAGATGTTGGTGAAGAGGGATCCCCTAAGCCAATATTTATCAGTGAAAGTCTTTCAGAAACTGATAAGCAAGACATGATCAAACTTATTCGTGACTACATCGATGTCTTCGCTTGGAGTTATGAAGATATGCCAGGGCTTGATCCACAAATCGCAACTCATAAACTCAATATCTTGCCGAATGCTAAACCGATCAAACAACAACAGCGACGATTTCGTCCAGACATTATGGATGCAATTGAAGCTGAAGTCAATAAACTCATGGCCTCTGGGTTCATTAGAGAGGAACAACATCCCGATTGGGTGGCTAACATAGTTCCTGTTCTTAAAAAGACTGGCAAGATCAGAGTTTGCATAGACTTCCGCGATCTCAATGCGGCATGTCCCAAAGACGAATTCCCTCTACCAATCACTGATGTCATGATCGATAATACCTGTGGATTTGAACGGATGTCATTCATGGACGGGTATTCTGGGTACAATCAGATTAAAATATTTCCAGATGACGAGAAGCATACTTCTTTCAGAACGCCAATTGGTACATACAGTTATACAGTTATGCCATTCTGTCTCATGAATGCAGGAGCAACTTATCAACGAGCTATGAGCATTATATTCCGTGAACATTTGCGAAAAATAGTCGAATGCTACGTTGATGATATTGCAGTCAAAAGTCGACAAAAGGAGGATCATATCCAAGATTTGAAGACTATATTTGATCTAATGCGTAAGCATCAATTAAAGATGAACCCTACTAAGTCCTTCTTAGGCGTCTCTAGTGGTAAATTTCTCGGCTTCGTCATTACCTCTAAAGGTATACACGTAGATCCCGAAAAGATCAAAGCCATCCAAGAGATGCGTCCTCCACGCACCTTAAAAGAGCTACGAGGATTTCAAGGAAGGATCGCTTATATCAGGAGATTCATCTCTAATCTTTCAGGATGCTGCAGACCATTCAATAAACTCATGAAGAAAGGTGTTTCTTTCGTCTGGAATGACGAATGTCAGAAAGCATTCGATGATATAAAACAATATCTGATGAGCCCTCCAGTATTGGTACCTCCCGTCCCAGGAATTCTATTCCTCTTGTATACCCGAGCAATGAGTCATTCATTGGGTGCATTGCTTGCTCAAAAGAATAAGAATGGTCATGAACAAGCCATTTACTATCTCAGTCGTACTATGACTGGAGCTGAACCTCGATATTCACCGGTTGAAAAAGAATGTCTAGCCTTGATGTTCGCTGTCCAAAAGATACGTCATTATATCATTGGCCAGACTATTCATGTTATCTCTAAGATCAATCCTATACGGGTCATGATGAAGAAACCTAGTGTTTTGAATTCTCGATTGGCTAACTGGGGAATCTTACTTGCTCAGTATGATATGCACTATATTCCTCAGAAGTCAGTCAAAGGACAAGATTTAGCCGATTTTCTGGCGGCTCATTCAATTCCAGAAGATTCAAAACTCTATGATGAAATCCCAGATGAAGTTCTAGATTCAAACCAAATTGCTGAAGAAAATCCTACTTGGCGTCTATTCTTTGATGGAGCTTCAAGAATTGGTCCTAATGGAGACATTGTCGCTGGAGTTAGAATTGTTCTTGTATCGCCATAAGGTCTTGCTATCCAACGAGCTTATTCTCTTGATCAACCATGTTCAAACAATGTAGCTGAGTACAATGCATTACTCATTGGTCTTCAACTCGCTAAACATCTGAATATTCAACATTTGGAGGCGTACGGAGACTCTAAACTCATTGTCAATCAGATAAGGGGTACTTATGAAGTTCGCCATCAAGATCTTGTTCCTTATCATAGATCAGCTATATCTATGGCTTCTTCATTTGAAGAATTCTTCATTGAACATGTTAAGCGAGCATGTAACACAGAAGCTGATGCTCTAGCTAATCTTGCGACATTGTTGGCTATTCCGATTAGACGGCAACAAATGATTGTTGTTCGCAATCGAGAATTGTTTCATCTGGAAAATAACCTGACCCTAGGACTTCCAATTGACATTGAAGAATCAACACCTCATGACGTCAACACAACAAGAGGATTTGGATTTTGTCGTAAATCTTTATCATCTTCATCTGATTCTAGCATGGAATTCATCATCAGTAATTCAACTGAGACTCAGAATACGGATAAAGATTGAAGACTTCCTTTCTTAGACTTCGTATTGTATGATATTCTTCCGGATGATCCGAGTGAGGCAGCATCTATCAGACGACGATCACTCAGATTCTATTACAATCATACTACAAAAACCTTATATCGTCGAGCTTATGACGGTCTACTTCTTCGATGTGTTGCCGGTGATGAGGCTCAGCAGATCATTCGCGAAGCACATGATGGAATTTGTGGAGCACATCAGCCTGGCCCAAAACTTCAGGACCGTATTCGACGTATGGGTTATTATTGGCCTACTATGGTATCAGATGCCATCGAATATGTAAAGAAGTGTAAAGCTTGTCAAATCCATGCAGATTTTATTCATCAACCCTCAGAATTTCTACATCCGACGGCAGCATCATGGCCCTTCGAAGCTTGGGGCATGGATATTATTGGTCCGATCAATCCGCCTTCATCAAAAGGTCATCGGTTTATTCTCGCAATAACCGATTATTTCTCCAAATGGGCCGAAGCCATTCCTTTATCTGAAGTCAAGACTTCCAATGTTATCAGCTTTATCAAACATCATGTCATATACAGATTTGGTGTTCCTCGACGCATTATTCATGATAACGGACCACAGTTCGTCAGTCAGAAATTTACTCGATTCTGTGACGATCATCGGATCAACAATATGGCTTCTACCACATATAATCCGGCAGCTAACGGATTAGCAGAAGCTTTTAACAAGACCATCATCAAACTCTTAAAGAAGTTTGTCTCTACTAACAAACGTAATTGGAGTGAGAAGCTCAGTGAATGTTTATGGGCTTATCGCACTACAGTTCGTAATGCTACTAAATGTACACCCTTCTCTCTAGTGTATGGTTGCGAAGCTGTTCTTCCATTAGAGATTCAAATTCCTTCTTTAAGGATAGCAATCGCTAATGAACTCACTGCCGAGAATAATGATCGTCTTCGACTTCAGGAATTAGAAGCTCTGGATGAAAAGCGATTATCTGCTCAACAGAATATTGAATTCTATCAAGCTAGAATCTCAAGAGCTTTTAATAAGAAAGTCAGAGTTCGAGCGTATCAAAAAGGAGAACTTGTTCTAACAGTCAGACGTCCTATGACTATGACTCATATGAGCAAGGGCATATTTGACGCAAAGTGGGAAGGTCCCTATGTCGTAAGCAGAGTTTTCTCAAATGGAGCCTATCAACTCTCAGAACTGGATGGTCGAAAAATTATGATGCCTATTAATGGCAAATTCCTTAAAAAGTATTATGTATAAAGGCTTGTAAATTATTAGACAAGTTCATGTTCAGAAATAAAATTTTTATTTTATTTTTGACAGTACATGGTTTTAAGGAAGATCACTATCATCCTTCTCTACATTTGGACGCGGGCTACTGCCGTCCTTCTCAAAAACGCGGTCAGCAAAAGAGCCGAGAACCTCCTTGCTAGAACCCACGAGGAACTTGCAAGCGGCCATCCTCATGGCTTCTTCTTCTTCAGTCCTTCCTGGTTCGAGCAGGAAGTCCAGAATGTCCCTTGGTGGCGTGGGTGCAGACGAACCTTTGCCTGCTTCTACTTCCTTCGGCTGAACTGAATCAGCAGGGTGTTCTTCAGTGCCTTTCTGAACCTTCAGGGCGATTCCAGCTTTCTTGGATGCTTCTTCAGATGATATTTTTATGTTGAAGAATAGAAGTGTTCGTTCTTGTCAGAATTCTGCTATATTTATAGGCAGAAGTTCTTCAAATAATGAAGCGTCACATTCATCCGACGGTTCACACATTCATTAATGCTTGACGGTTCATTCGTTCATTTATTATATTCATCCGACGGTTCATTCGTTCATTTATTACATCCATCTGACGATTCGTCCGTTCATAATCTTCTATCAATCTATCAAAAAGAAGGGATTCGTTACTTATCACATTTTTATAACTTCTGGATAAATGCCGAATCTACTTGCTCATTTGTCATTTTTTTATTTTTTGACCTCTACATAGAAATCAATCTATTTTTTTTGAGTTTCTACATATTATCATGTCCATATTACCTCTGATAATATTATGTACTCTAAATCAGAAAAGAAGATTTTATTATCTATCATGTCCACAATTCATGCAAATAAATATAAATCATTGAGCATAGAAGAATTATCATTTCCACTCTCATTTCATCATAAAAAGTCTATTACATTTTCTTAGACTTTCTTACAAATCATAATGGAAATCTATTACAATTTTGATTTTCATTCTATGTACACAACAAAAATCTAATGGAGATCTATTTCTTCTTTGATCTTCTCTGGCGGATTCGTTGTTGGTGGCAATTCCTGATTGTCCAGCAGGAATCAAACTCTGGTCTTATCTCTCAGACGAGAGGAGAACCACAGAGTAGGACAGCACGAAGATGTGTTGCTGCCAATACAACTGGTAGATTGGGAGCGACCTTTCAAAGGAGATAGGAATGTATCCAACATTGGGATACAATTCCTAGTTCTGCCGTGAAAGGAACTCTACTACCCGATTTCTCGGGGTAGAGCTGACTCCACCGTCCAACTCTCCGTATATAAAGGCTCTTTCTACCATCGGAGGAAGACCCTTCTAACCCACGAAGAGTTCTGAGTTGTCTGATTTGCGCGTCAATAGCGCATGAGCTCCCTGATGTTGGTGTCAGAAGAACGCTCCCCACAGCATCCAAATCGCCAATGCCAGTTCTGAAAAAATTTTGCAGCCAAGCTTCTGCAGAAAGCAGCAAAGAAAAAGAAATTAATTAACAGAAGTGTCATTATCATGAGACACGCACTGGCCAGTCAGGCGCACCTTGTTTAGTCAGAAACAAAAACTTATCTTCAACAGTGAAAAGTGATATGCATACTATGTTAGACTCACCATCGAGATCTAGATCAGAAAGCATTGCTATCATTAATTTCTTGTTGAGAATGGAATCTTGCAAAAAGGTCATTCTCAGAGAAGAAGAAGAATGAAGGAATGAGTATGCATGAAACTCACCTATCTATTTAAAGGACAAAGTGCAGGCCTATTCTTGGAAAAGATTCGAGTAAAAAGCGCTCATAAACCATGGAATGAGTGTCACGTGTGCTTTGGAAAATAGCACAATATTTGAAACATTCAAAGAGTGCCACTTAATATTCTTCATTAGTGCACGCTGTTCGGTGTAAAATTAGTTTTCAGCACAAAAGTTGTACTACATTTTTAAAGCAGGTACTGATGACCTTACATAGGAAAAGAAGTACAACATTTCTTAAAAAGAAAACAGAAGCATAAAAGACACGCCCTATTTTGTGAAGCGACTGAGCTTGGCGCCCAATTCCTCTACACTAGTGACTCCCATATGATGTAACAGAACATTAAGCGTTTCACGCTGCTCTGCAAGGCTGCGCCCATTGGAAGAAGACGAGCCGTCCAGACCAAAGTGGCTCAGGAAGTTCTTGACTAGTTGTGTAGGGTCATCTTTGAACTCGAAAACTAAAGGCTCCGGTTCCTTACCCCCGAGAGTAGGGTCGCCATGTGCACAGAAACCCAACTTTCTTGCTTCTTCTTCATTCGGAGTCATGTTGACGTAAGATGAATATCAAAGCTGAATTTTCTTCCCGTTTATATAAACAAGCTCACCGGCGGTTCATATTCCACCATAAATTGGATTCAATCAGTCTCGAAAACTGAAGAGTCATCAAGACATTTAATAAGTTCATTTGGATATTTTCAAAGTATTTCGAAATTTTGAAGTCTTTTCAACTTTCGAAAACTTTGAAGGGGGTTTTGTAGGCCTTAAAAATGAAGGTCACGCTGAGTTGATCAGAATAAGGTCCAAAAGTCACGCTGAGTTGATCAGGACAATATTAAAAAATCACGCTGGAAGATAGCTCATCATTTGTCAGAGTGTCATTATGACTGACAGCACGACAGTCGAAGAATGTCTTCTCGTATGCCACGTATGCATGGAACTCGAGAGATCACAGCCGACTATTGCGTGACTTTTGAAATCTTCTTCAGCAAGACTCAGCCTTCACCAAGTTGGCATACCAAAAGAGCTTCTTGTCATTTAATGCGACTGACAAAGCAATCACTGTCAAAGATTTTGTGTCAGTCGAGGCACGTCGAATCAGGACAGCTGGCAGTCCTGCCTCAAGCTTGCGTGGATTTTGAGCCTTCTGGCTCAAGTCTGCGTGTATTTTGAACTTATATGTTCCTTCCTCAAGTCTGCATGTATTTTGAGCTTTTTACCTCAAGTTTGCATGGATTCTGAAGTTTCATGCCCCACATCTGCGTGGATTTTGAAGCTTTCTGTCCCAAGTCTGCGTGGATTGTGAAGCTTTTTGCCCCAAGTCTGCGTGGATTCCGAAGCTTCTTGCCCCAAGTTTGTGTGGATTTTGAAGCTTTCTTACCCAAGTCTGCATGGATTTCGTCTTCAACAAGTCTGCATGGATTTTATCAAATTAGAGTACGTGGCAGCCATGCCACTGATCTCTCACCTGCGTGTCCTGTAACTTGCATACGACTGATGCATGATTGCCATGTGTCCAACAGTTACAGGCCACGTCCAGTAACTGCTCACAACCTTGCGTATGTTAAATCCTGCATGATTTTCAACTAGGCACAGGCTGTGAAGACAGTTATCCTTTCAGTTATTTTTGACTCTATAAATAGAGTTCTTTTTCTCATTCATTGTACAGATACATAGTTATCTAACTTACTGTCAAAATTTTGAGAGCTTTTCTTCTTCGTATAGTCCAAGGGATAAAGCGATCGTCTTCTAGATCGAATTCCTACAGTTGTAATTTTCCCAGATTCATAATAAATAAAGTGAATTTATTTATGGAAAACAATAACCACCAGATCCAGATGGCAACGTCAAGATAGGAGCTGTAGTCAACCTCGTCTTCAGCTCCTCGAAGGCGGCCTGGCACTCCTCGGACCAAATAAACTCCTCGTCCTTCCTGGTAAGGCGGCTCATCGGCTGGGCAATCCTGGAAAAGTTCTGTACGAACCTCTAGTAATAACCTACCAGACCCAAAAAACTCCGAACCTCTGCTACTGAGCTCGGCATAGACCAGGACTCCACCACAGAAATCTTCCTCGGATCCACTGAAATTCCCTCGCCAGAGACAACATGGCCTAGGAACTCCACGCGATCCAAGAAGAACTCGTACTTGGACAGCTTCCCATACAGCTGCTCCCTCATGAGAGTGTCCAATACAATCCTCAGGTGCTCCTCGTGCTCCTCTGGTGTCTTCGAATAGATGAGAATGTCATCAATGAAGACCACCACAAACTTGTCAAGGTACTGATGAAATACCTTGTTCATCAAGTTCATGAATACCGCCGGGGCGTTGGTCAACCCAAACGGCATGACGGTATACTCATACTGGCCATAGCGAGTCCGAAAGGCAGTCTTCAGAATGTCATCCCGCTTCACCTTCAGCTGATGGTACCCGGTATGCAAGTCGATCTTCGAGAACACCCTCGTCCCGCTCAACTGGTCGAACAAGTCATCAATCCTTGGCAAATGATATTTGTTCTTGATGGTAAGGTTGTTGAGCGCCTTGTAATCAATACACAGACGTACCGTACCATCCTTTTTGGGGACGAAAAGAACTGGAGCACCCCAAGGTGAAGAACTAGATCGAATAAAGCCCTTGTCCTCCAGCCCGTCGACCTGCTTCTTCAGCTCCGCTAACTCACTGTTGTTGATTCTATAGACATGCTGGGAGATAGGCTCAGCGCCCGGCACTAGGTCTATAGAAAACTCAACATCACGATCTGGCGGCATCCCGGGCAGCTCCTCGAAAAAGACATCCAAGAACTCAGCAATAAATGGATGTGGAAACACCGGCCCTGCCAACAACGCTCTGCAGAATCCATCTCCCTGCTCTACTGCACCCCTAGTGAACTCATCCTCCGGCTCTCCCGGCGGCCTAAACAGAATCCTGCCCCCTCTGCAGTCGATGCTAACGTGGTGTATGCTCAACCAATCCATACCGAGTACCACGTCGTAACCCGAAAGTGGCATTACGAACAAACACGCACTCAGCTTCCGGCCTCTCAAAGAAACTCTCTGCCCCTTGCAAACATTATTAACTAGGATGATGCCATTTCCAGTCATAATCTTGCAAGTCCTACCAAGATACTCAGCAATGATATTGTGCCTAAGAGCAAAAGAAATAAACACAAAACTGTGCGTAGTACCAGAATCAAACAAGGCTAAAGCTCGAAAAGAATCGAGCAGAATAGAACCTGCGATAACATCCGCAATAGGCTCCATCTCCTCGGCTGCAAGAGCAAAGGCTCTACCCTGACCATCCCGCTGCTGGTGGTGCTAAACAAACCGCTGCTGCTGGGTCGGCAGTGGACCCCTCGGCTGTACTGCAGGAACTCTCACCGGTGCCCTCTGAGCTGTACCAGTAACACGAGGGTTCACTGGACACTCCCTCAACTGATGGCCTACGTCGCCGCAAAAGAGACACACTCCTAGCCTCTTCCGGCAAATCTCCCAGACGTGACCGAGCTTCTTGCAGAAGTGGCAAGGAGCCCCGTGTTGTGCCTGCCTCTGCTGAGTATGCTTCACCTGCTGCTGAATCGGTGCTCTGGCCTGCACCTGCGACTGGTGATGCTGGAAAGAACGATGCTGAAGCTGAGGGCGCTTAGCAGCCCCCGCGCTGCTAGTAGCCCCTGAGAAAAGATCACGCTCCCTCTTGGGCTTCAAGCCCTACTCCCGCTCTACCTTGCAGGCCTCTGCGTAGATCTGGGCATAAGTCGCATAGAACGAGGGAATGAGGATCTTGATATCCCAAGTCAGCCCCTCCCTGAAATGGCTCGCCTTGATCTCCTGGTCTCGAACCATGTACTCTGCGTATCGGCTCAGACGGCCGAACTTCGCAGCGTACTCCTCCACAGATAGTGTCACGACCTGCACCCACCGTGAGGGTACGAGAACGTAACAACGCCTAGCCTACGCCGCAGTGTCGGCGGTAGAACGTTGTTCTAGGTCATGAACTATAACTACATAACATAAAATATACTCTCCAGAAGGAGGCCAACACCGAGGTACAACTCAATAACAATCTAAGGTAGAATGTAGCACGATGAAAATAGATAAGAAATTCTCAACTGAGGTACAGCAGAAATAGAATACAAGTCTCATCATCTCTAAAATATACAACTCTGAAAATAAAGACAACAGCTAAGCATGAAAAGAAGGAACAGTCTAAGCTATCTACACTATACAAGGTATCATCCTGAGCAGCTGCCTGAACCTCCCCAGGGGTCCAGGTCGCGAGTGTCAACTAGGCAAACTCCAAGTAAGGTTGCAGGGTTTCTCATCATCCTCTGTAAAATTTTTAACAGGTCCAGTCAGGACGGGAGCGAGCACAAAACATCTCACGCAGTTCATATCATGTTAGGAAATATAAAGCATGCAATAGAGTAAGGTACATGAAACGCTGAAAGAAAGAAGTGTATGAAAAATAGTAGAGATTTTATAACAGAAAATATCTAAATATGATAAGTAAGAACTGTAAGCCTACTGTGATTTAGAGTACAATATGGTTATGTAAACGGTCTAGGAAAATACAATGGTAACTCTATTGTACGTGGGTGTACAATAGCCATATACAATAGTTATACAATCTTGTACAATAGGATTTGATTACATAACCAATTCTACTCCCCCTCCCCAATCAATACACAAGGATCCACTCCAGTTACGTTATCTTGCACAATAGTGTACAATGTTATACAATGGATGTATAATATTATACAATAGGTGTACAATATTATACAATAGTTGTATAATGTTATACAATAGTGTACAATGGCCTATCCCTGGAACTCATGTGATAATGAGAGTACAATATGCACAATGAGTGTACAAGGATATAGGTATTCAGTAAATACAATATGGAAGTGAAACGCACATCACAATATGTATCTAGTGAATACAAGAGGATAACATCCCAAAAGAAGATCCTTATAGTACCAATCCGTGATAACAATCGTGTCAGCATCAAGTACAGTAATCTAGAGCAAGAATATAAATCCAGGCAAGTATGAAACGGTCAGAGAATGTACTCGCCTCGTATCTGAATGTCTAAAGTAAATGTACTGCCTGAGGAGAGGTATCTGTCTCCTAATAAGAGCAACACAAGTTACAACATATCTAAAATAAGAAAATAGACTGCTACAATACATCTACATGCTGTTTAGGTCAAACTAGGCTAAAGTCAACACTTGGTCAACTCTAGTCAACTATCTAGTCAAAGCTAGGTCAACTGGGTCAACATAGACTCAATGAAGTCTCACTAGACCTAACCAGTCTACCCTAGCTAGTACACACCATACAAATCCAAGGCTATACAAGCCAACACAAGTCACATATTAAGATACATCACATTCATGCATATTCAACATTATATATATATATATATATATATTATATATATATATATATATATATATATATATATATAAGAAAAGAGAACTAACATGTAAAGCTATGTGTGTGTGTGAACATGGAGGTGTACATGAAAAGAGAAATCAACACTAGTTATGAGTTTACACTACACATGGCACAAAGCTAACCCATCTACATTACACATGTATTATACTTAGCATGCATGGCTACAAGTATACATCTATATACATTAGAGTAGAGACTATTTAAGTTATAACTAACATGCATCTATACTTTACATAAATCTATATATATATATATTATAGCAATCATTTAGAGAAGGGTTACATGGCATGGTGGTTGATATAGAGTGGGGTGTCCTTGTGCAGAGGGTGAAGTTCATTCTCAGTTTAGTTTCACATTTACATATAAACTAAAGTGAGCTATCCCTTAAACTGGTGTAACTAACCACATAAAATGAACCATGTTATCTGAAATCTGCCATTAAGCCAACATCCCATATGCATACAGCTCATGCATTTTCTAATACTGAAATTAACTAATATTTCGAATTAAGGGGTTGAAGGTTAACATTACATTCATAGACATTCCACTA
Organism: Iris pallida; assembly: GCA_029216955.1. Classification (NCBI taxonomy): domain Eukaryota; kingdom Viridiplantae; phylum Streptophyta; class Magnoliopsida; order Asparagales; family Iridaceae; genus Iris; species Iris pallida. Next base: position 138,679 of record JANAVB010027754.1, read on the forward strand.
TATTGAAAACTAAAATTGGCTTGGCAATAGAAAAAGGAAGGTATATATGCTTACATGGACAGTTCAGTGTTCGAACATCCTAAAATGAACTAACATTCAATCTAAATATCAGCTATGCATTGGTTCAATGTCTACATATAAAATCTGATATTGCATTTATAATATTTATACATTATGCATTCATATCTATCATTACATATATACCTTTCATTTATATCTAGCATTCATTATATACTTTCATGCGTGCATTGTATATCATTCTTTCATTCATGCATTTATGCATTGCTTACATATATTACATTAATTGCATTCCTACATGCTTGCATTCAACCATATATATGCATTAATGTAAATAGGATATATATCATATATATATCATTTCATTCATCTAACATATCATGCATTACATACTCTATATTTATTTAATATCCATACTACATAGGCTCATAGGTTACACAAAATGCATATATCGTATAGTCACTCTTTTACTTAAAATCAATACTGTACCAATTGGGCATTCACTAAATTCTAGAATTAAAGTATGTTGTAGTACTTCATGTTAGCTTTCCGAAACTTTAAACGGATCGCATTTTCGTGTCCGAAAGCTCCCGGAATCGCGAAAATACCGAAACGCATTCGTCTTTCGTACAGCTGACACTCAAATAATTCTACAGAAAGTTACAAAAAGAATTTGGCTAATTAAAATATATATTTGGAAAGCTAACTTCGAAATGGATGCCCTGTGTGCCCAGAAACTCTCTGGGATACATCTTCTGAAAGTCCTGTATGTCCTTCTCCCTCCGACGGGGCTGCTGCTGCGCCCCCTGAGCAGTCACCATCTCAACTGTAGTACGAACCAGCTGGTGCGCCTCGTCAATCCCCTGACGGAAATTGGAAATCTGCCACTGTTGCTGCTACTGCTGGTGGGACTCCAGAATCCTCTCCACGAAGGAGAAGAAATGTGCAACATCTAACATCCCCGCAGGCAGAGGCTGCTGCGGTGGAAGGATCTCGGGAATCACAGGGCTCTACCTCCTGGCTGGTGGAGGTACTCCTCCAAAAGCTGTAGAAACACCGACTCGTGAGGGCTGCACTGGCCCTGTGGCACCGGAAGCTGGCTGCTTCTGAGGTCGAGAGGTGGCAGACCTCTCCTCAGCGTCCCCCGATCCGGGGCGATACGATCTCGGCTCAACCATCCTGGAGAAACAGATCAAACAAGAAACAATTACTGAGAATGAGTCAAAATATCAAAGGAGGACAGTTAAAATTCAAAGGAAGACAATTAGTAGCAAAATGTAGATATACGAAATCTGATAAGGAGTTTTTCCTAGTGTGATTGAGTACCTTCAAAAATATACTAATTCCTACCGCAGGCTACAGTGATATTCTAGTTCGAATACCACTACATTTCTAAACTAGACCTGAATGAGCCACCACTAAAAATGTGTCATGACCCGCACCCTAGAGTATAGGCACGAGACGTGGGTACGTCCAGCCTATGCCGCAGTATCGGCGGTAGAACGCTGTCCTAGGTCAACATCTAACAATATAAAGGTACATGCACAGTATATACACTCCGAATGGAGGTTACATAGCAATACAGTCTCAATCACATCTAAGGTAGAGCATGATAAAAGATAGATAGATAGATAGATAGATAGATAGATAGATAGATAGATAGATATATAGATAGATAGATAGATAAGAACAGAATGAAATCCACAGAGAATACAATCCAGATAAGTCTAAGTGTCTAAATAAAAACATATCCCAAATAACATCTCAGAATCTCAATACAGTAATCCAGAAAAGATAATGAAAGACATCCTAATCTATGGGAGTGTCATCCACTGCTAGTGGGTCCTGCTGCTGGTCCAGGTCACAGCAATCCTCTAGGGTCGCACCGTAATAAGTACGGCAGAACGCCTCAGCCTCGTCCTCTGTAATATTTTCAACCGGTTCAGTCAGGACAGGAACGAGCACAGTACATCTCAACAAATCATAACATGTTAGAAAATATAAACATGCTAGAGAGTAAGATACAGGAAACTGAAAGAATAACATGATGAAAAGGAAGACTGTAAGTAAATAGATACAATATATAGAAGAACTAACAGTGCTAGTGATTCAGAGTACAAGACGGTTATGTAAACGGCACGATGTTGTACACGAGTAATCTAAAGTGGTTGTATACGAGTAATCTACTGGATTGATTACATAACCACTTCTACTCCCCCGCCCCAATCAATACACAAGGATCTAGCCAAGTTATGTTATTGTACAAGAAGTATAGTCGTACACGAAGATCATGTGAGCATACGAGTATACACGATTTCATACGATTTGCACACGAAAATCACGAACACAAGGAGTACACGATGCTCATGATAAAGTACACGAGCACGAAATACCCGATGTATCTGCTAAGGGGATAACATCGTACGACAAGATCCATATAGTACTAATCCGTGTTTCCAACGTGTCAGCATCATGTAAAGTAATCTAAAGCAGGAAATATACTCCTAAGCAGGATATGAAATGATCAGAGAATGTACTCGCCTGTATCCTGAGTATCTGAAGAGTATCTACTGTCCGAGGAGTGGTGTCTGTCTCCTATAGAACAGTACAAGTCACTATAAGTCCAAAATAATATAACAGACTGCTACAATGCATCTACATTAAGTTTGGGGTCAAACTGGACTAAAGTCAACTCTTGGTCAACTGTAGTCAACTAGGCTAGTCAAACTAGGTCAACTAGGTCAAGCCTAAGCCAAACAAGTCTCACTAAGCCTAACCAGCCTATTCTAGCAAGCACACACACTATCTAGACTATACAAGTCAACTACACCCTTAACTGGCATTCAAGCCATACCCGTAGGCAATGAGCCCTAGGCTATAGGCCCATAGGCTATATTACCTATAGTCCAAACCACATATTCACATATATACATATATATATATCTAAATTAATATAATAGCCACAATATAATATATAGGCTACATGATAATATATGTATCACATATAGATATATATACATATATATATATGCATATACAGAAGAAAAAAAATATATGCATATACAGAAGATAGGAGAGGAAATCATGTGAGGGTGTTTGTGTATCATGAATCATGAGTGTGTGATAGAATTTCAGGAAAGGACCTAATGTAATGTGTCAATAGGATTTAAGTGTGTGGCATGGTGTGTGTGTGTGTGTGTGTTGAGAGTTATTTGTGAGAGGGAAATGTGTCAATGTGAATTTAGAGTGTGTGGCATGGTGTTCTGTGTACAGTAGAGTGAAACATAGAGTGTCAATGTGAATTTGTCATATGAGAGTGAATATAGTGTGTTCCTGTGTGTGTGGGGAGACATGACAGTTTAGTGATAACAATATGAACCCTTGCAGTGACAGTAAGGAAACATGGCATTTGGCATTTTCAAAACTGTCAATTCAATGTCCCAAACATCCATTGGAAATCATTCAACCCATGACCACATCTAATCCAACAGTTAACTCAAATATGAAACCCAATTAACAGTGAACTTAACACAAGGGCAATAACAAAATGTTCAGAAATCTTAACATGGAAATGAACTTACAAAATCAATCTTAACAGGATTAAGGGAATCAAAAGACAGTTTGTATTGAACCAGTTTTCACATAGGAAACTAATATTGGAAATCAATATAGGAAAATAAACCTGGGATTGAACATTTCAATTTAGTTTGAAAACTAGAATTTAAGGTCCAGTACATGAGAAATAGGACTGCATATCAGTCCACATTTTTACATACCATTCCACATTTGAAATTTCATACTCTTTCATAAAAACCTAATCTATCATGCCAATACAACCTATCAGTGAACTAACAATAAGTAATTGGATTAACCATTGAATCTAAGAATCATAAAAGTTAGTTAAGAACAGGAATATTAAAATCAGGATTTAATCCTGTCACATGCATTCAGTCCCACATTTCGAAATCCTCCATTTTGAACACAAAACCTAATCTAACATGAAAAGTCGAACTAACATGAACTAATGCACATGTAGGATCAACCATGACAATTAAAATATCAGTTTAGGATCAGTTTAAATAGGAATTAATTCAGGATATCAAAACAGTAGCTAAATATCAGTCAATATAATAAACAGTCCAATCCCATTGTCCAAATTCCATTCCATTGACATAAAACCTAATCTAATATGTAAAACTAATCTAGCAGGTACTAATACTTATGCTCATATCCAATGTGACAATTTAACATTAATTTATATAAATACAAATGGATTAAAACTTAGGAATTTCAGAAACTGGACTGCATATCAGTCCTAATAGGGAGATTCAAATTCGAATATTAAGAACACATTAATATGTTAAACTTGGAGTTGGTAATTAACATACAATCTATGCACGTGATGTACACTCAAAATCGTGTCCAAAACCTGACATGAACGTGGCCAAAACCTCACACGCACTCAGCACTGTACTGCACTGCACAGTGGTGAACCCGTGCACGTGTCCTAGCTCACACAACACAAGACCATTGGAGACGAGACTTTGGGAGTGTCGTGTCAGACACTGCCCCTAGCTCCGTGTCCAATATCAAGTGTCCACGAACCCTAGAATGTCCGTACGAATATGCGGGTAGCAGGACATCCAACCACGTGCGCGCAGGGGCGTGTCCACGGGTTCAATGCGACCCCGATACGACACAAAACACGCTCAGTCACTTAGAAATCTATAAGCAACCTTAAAACCTAATTTTCTATTCAAACCAAATCAGAAAATATGATCGAAATGCCCACTGTGGCATTTCGTCGAATACCTACGTATCCACACTGATACGTATCCGTTACGGACACGTAAAGGACACGAAACTTAGCAAAACCTATTCCTACAGTTAGAGGACACCTAGGGCTTTCTATCCATGCCTAGAAACTGAAATTTCATGGAGGGAATGAGAAGTTACCTATTGGTGTTCTTCTTCAAAGAAAGCTTCAAAATGGGGATCCTTCTAGCTAGCCCCAAGCTCCAAATTATCCCAAATTTGAGAATAGCCTCCATGAACAGTAGAAGAAAGTAATTTAGATCATCATGGAATAAGTTTGAATGAAAAAGGAATTATATTGATTAAAATAGGAAAGGGTTTCTATAGGGACAAACCTTGTTCTTGCAAAATGGAGAGAATGAACAAAAGAGGCAATGTTTTTTAGAGAGATTTTATGGGGGTTGTCCTAGTGGCCGGCCATGCTTGTAGGGCTAGGTTTTGGGATGATCAATGGCTATTAATCAATCTAGCTAAATCAATGGTCCTCAAGCCTAGGTTTTCATTCTAGCCAAGTTGCAACCTAGTTGTTCTATTTAATATATACTTAACCAAGACTAATCAATCCTAACTAACACTAACTAACACCAACAATGGTTAGCTAAGACTAGCTATGACTAATCTAGGTTAGGGCTAAACACACTACAAGGCAATGAATTAAATCATATTTAAATAACACCATTCCAATACTCATATTAAATTCCAAATAATTATATATTAATTCAAATAAATTCAAAATGACAAGAATACCCTCAAACTAGAAATGTGGTCGTGACATCGAGGATCTTGAAATCGTATATCATGGAAAAGATTGATAGTAGTGCGATCGTTGGTTTGAAATGAAATAGAATATTGATTGAGACATTGATGGAAGTCAGGTTTCAGAGATTGGTTAAGGAGGAGTTTGTGCGAGAGTCATTGGATGTTGAATCAAGTTATAAGTCTATAAGTGTACTCAGTAAGTTTCGAGAACAAAGCTTTTTCTGAGTGGTGTATAATATAATGCCATGTCCCGCTCAACTCAATCGGAGGGATCGAAACGCCAACGGCGTTCGGACTTAGCCATGCAACGGCTGTTCGAAGTCCCGGTCGGCCGAGGTGACTCCTCGTTCCGGTGGGTGGCTTCGATGAACTTGCCTCAGCTTGGCCTTCACTCTAATAAAATGAAAGCTTTCAACTGCATAAGTAGGCTTGGTAATAAAAGAGACGAATCCACATAGCTAAGGGAATAATCCCAACTTGGGTCGGATTGAGTTAGAACATAGAAAAGGTCCCACGGTAGGCTTAGAATCGTTGCACGACGTGCTTTCGAAATGACACTCGGTCCTTCATCCCGTGGCTTGGAAGAAGAAAAGTTAGTCTAAGTCACCACAAAGCTATAAAATTAGCCTAAGTCATAGGCGTCGCACGCATAAATGCTTAATAAAGCATGCACGGTCCCATCGTCCAAGGCTTGACATAATCTTTGCTCGTCAAGTTGTTGCACGACTAAGTTAGGCAAAGTTATGTTGGGCTATCAAAGTCATAGCAAGCACTATCCCATGTTTTCTGTGATTGTCAAAGTCACGTAGTCCCACGATCTCAAGGCTCGTCATATAAAGTATGACTTGGGTTATAGTGCCGCATAGAACATAAGTCAGTCTAAGGCACGAGCCACGGTCGGTTCAAGGATAAGTATGCCATGGTCTATGAGAGATAAAGGAACACGTTTGTTCAGGTTTATCTCGAAGGCTATGCAATAGTCGTTCCCCGTGTTTCTAAGAATAGAAAAGTCACGCGACCGTTAGTCGTCGAGACCGGTCCATGGCTTACGAGTCTCTCAAAAAGTATGGAAAGCATGGACTGGATAAAGAAGTTTAAGGAAGAGAAAGCAAGTTTTATCATTATAGCCTTGTATTTACGTCTAGTAGTAGAAGTCGTCGTAGGTGCGTGGTCATGGACAACTTGTCACAAGGTGTAGTCATCTCGAATGATCGTCGGGGCACGGGATCATATCGGTCCGGGAGAAGCGAGTTATAGCCTGGCAGTAAAGAATTGGTACGTGCCAGCAGCGAATCGGTATGGGTAATTTGGGAACTTTTGCATACGCACAAGAGGATTCCCGTCTAACCTAGCTATAG
>JANAVB010027755.1:0-19826 GCA_029216955.1 Iris pallida
AGCCCTCAATCCAAATATCTCATGCAGAAACAGGGGTACGATCTAGAGACAACGCCAGGACTGAACTACGGCACTGGACGACGATTACCTTTGAAGACGCCAGCCCCGGCGGGCAAACCACGGAACTACTATAACAAAACCCGATGCGGTTTAGGGTATGTAACGCCTACTACGACCCCTGAAAGCTCAGATGAAGAATGCGACTGGCAGTCACATTCAACCGGATCACCGACTTCCGACTCAGATACCAGCATCGGAGATGTGTTCAGACAAGTCATGTCAGTCAACATGGCATTCACCGACGCTTACGAGGAAGACGAAGACATCCCCGAAATCCTTGAGCTAGAACCATGGGCCCAGCAATTAGACGCACAATGGGAAAAGCGGTTCGAACTGAGAGAACCTCCTACCGAAGATGAGGTCATACAAGTGGATCTCGGCAGCGAATCTTCTCCAAAACCGATCTTTATCAGTAAAAGCCTAACTGACGAAGAACGAGAATCGCTGTTAGTACTCGTCAGAGAATACATTGATGTGTTCGCCTGGAGCTTATGAAGACATGCCGGGGTTAAATCCTGACATCGCTCTCCACAAACTCAATATACGGCCAGATGCAAAGCCAGTCAAGCAGCAACAACGACGCTTCCTGCCCAGGTGTCATGGACGCGATCGAAACTGAAGTCAACAAGTTAATAGCCAGCGGTTTCATTCGTGAAGAGCAACATCCTGATTGGGTCGCCAATATAGTACCCGTCCTCAAGAAGAATGGGAAGATTCGAATCTGCATCGACTTCCGCAACCTGAACGAGGCATGCCCCAAAGATGAATTTCCCCTTCCCATCACAGACATCATGATCGACAACACATGCGGCTTCGAACGTATGTCATTCATGGATGGATTCTCAGGGTATAATCAAATCAAGATGTCTCCCGACGACGAAAAAGCACACATCATTCCGAACGCCGATTGGTACATACTGCTTACACAGTCATGCCATTCGGTCTGAAGAATGCTGGCGCTACATATCAGCGGGCCATGAGTATCATTTTCCGAGAACATTTACGCAAAACAGTAGAATGCTATGTCGACGACATCGCCGTCAAGAGTCGCCATAAGGAAGATCATCTGCAAGACCTGAGGAATGGTATTCGACCTGATGAGAGCCCACAACCTGAAGATGAACCCTACGAAATCATTCTTGGGCAGTATCCAGCGGAAAATTCTTAGGCTTCATCATCACGGCACGGGGCATCCATGTAGACCCTGAGAAGACGAAGGCAATCATGGAGATGGGTCCCCCGAAAAATCTCCGTGAACTTAGAGGCCTCCAAGGGAGGCTAGCTTATATCAGGAGGTTCATTTCCAACCTCTCCGGGCGATGCCGACCGTTCACCACACCTCATGAAGAAGGGAGTCTCATTCGTATGGGACGAGGAATGCCAGCGCCTTTCGATGACATCAAAGAATATTTATTAAATCCTCCAGTCCTGGTGGCCCCGGTCCCTGGAAAACCATTCCTGCTCTACGTACGAGCAATGGAACACTCCCTTGGTGCCCTGCTAGCACAAAATAACGATGCAGGCCACGAGCAGGCCATATATTATCTCAGCCGGATGATGATCGGGCCAGAACATCGATACACCGCCGTAGAGAAGGAGTGTCTCGCCCTGGTATTCGCTATTCAAAAGACGCGGCACTATGTCACAGGACAAACCATACATGTGATCTCGCGAGTCAACCCCCTCAGAGTCCTCATGACTAAACCAGGGGCCCTCAGCTCTCGCCTCGCCACATGGGCAATATTACTGTCCCCCTATCATATGATCTTCGTCCCGCAAAAGGCTGTTAAGGGTCAGGCCCTAGCAGACTTTTTGGCAGCCCACCCAGGATCGGAGTCATCCAGAATCTATGAAGAGATCCCAGACGAGGTCGCCGATTCGAATACAGCCACCCACGATAACATATGGCGAATGTTCTTCGATGGCGCCTCAAGGACCGGACCCAAGGGAAACATCGTCGTCGGGGTCGGAGTGGTATTAATTTCTCCTACTGGGCTGGTGATCAATCGCGCCTACTCCCTCACGGAACCCTGCTCCAACAATGTGGCCGAATATAACGCTCTGGTCATTGGCCTCCAACTTGCAAAAGAGCTGGGGAGTAGAATACCTTGAAGCATACGGCGACTCCCAACTAATCGTCAATCAGATCAGGGGCTCATACGAGGTTCGCCATGAAGACATGATCCCCTACCATCAAATTGCGATCAACATTATCTCATCATTCGAGGGATTCTTCATCGAGCACGTCCCCAGACTCCAAAATATCGAAGCTGATGCCCTAGCAGGCCTGGCTGCTTCCCTAGCAGTGCCAAATCACTCTCATCATTCGGTCGATGTAATCGGCCATGAGCTGGTCTGCCCAAGAACAACGTTCAAGCCCTGGCGAGTTATTCTGCTCAGATGATCGACGAAGCGCCAGACTGGAGACAACCATTCATAGACTTCGTGGTCTACGACATCCTGCCCGAGAACCCGAAGGAAGCTACCTCTATCAGACGGCGTTCTCTCAGTTCTTCTACGATACAGAGACAAAAATGCTGTATCGCCGCTCCTACGACGGATTACTACTTCGGTGCTTGTCGAACGCAGAAGCTAAAGAAGCTAGTACGAGAAGCTCACTGACGGTGTCTGTGGGGCCCATCAACCCGGCCCTAAGCTGCAAGACCGCCTTCGCCGGATGGGCTACTACTGGCCCACGATGGTGGCATGATGCATAGATTATGCCAGAAAATGCAAGGCCTGCCAAGTCCACGCAGACTTCATTCACCAACCATCCGAATTTCTACATCCGACAGTAGCGTCCTGGCCATTCGAAGCATGGGGAATGGATATCATTGGTCCAATCACCCCACCTTCCTCCCGAGGACATCGCTTCATACTTGCGATCACTGATTATTTCTCCAAATGGCGGAAGCTGTCCCACTCGCAGAAGTTAAAACTTCAAACGTGATCAGCTTCCTTAAGCATCACGTTATCTACCGCTTCGGACTACCACGAAGAATCATCCATGATAATGGTCCACAGTTTATAAGCCATGCATTCTACCGATTCTGCGATAAGCACCGCATTCAGAATGTCGCTTCGACACCATACAACCCGGCAGCAAACGGGTTGGCAGAGGCATTCAACAAAACAATCATCAAGCTCCTCAAGAAGTTCGTCTCCTCCAACAAACGCGACTGGAACGAGAAGCTCGGCGAGTGCTTATGGGCTTATCGTACCACGGTTCGAACAGCCACCGGGAATACACCATTCTCTCTGGTGTACGGGAGCGAGGCAGTCCTCCCTTTGGAGACTCAGATCCCCTCACTCCGCGTCGCCCTCACTTATCAATTGACGACGGATGATAACTACCGACGACGACTACAAGAGTTGGAGGCTTTAGATGAAAAGCGCCTCCTAGCTCAGCAAAGGATCGAGCTATACCAAGCACGCATCTCCGGAGCCTTCAACAAGAAAGTTAAAATCAGAACATTCCAAGTGGGTGATCTTGTTCTGGCAGTCCGGAGGCCGATGGTCATGACTCACAAGACCACCGGTAAGTTCCTAGCCAAAATGGGAAGGTCCATTTGTCATCGAGACCGTGTTCTCCAACGGCGCCTACCGCCTCGCTAAGCAGAACGGAGACTTGCTCATGTTGCCCGTCAACGGCAAGTTCCTGAAGAAATACTATGTTTGAACATCATTCTCCAGATTATCGAGTCATGTACTCCTTTAGTACCACTGAACTCTCATCCATCATTCTCCAGATTATCAAGTCATGTACCCCTTTAGTACCACTGAACTCTCATCCACCCTATTTCAGATTATCGAGCCATGCACCCGCTGGTGCCGCTGAACTCCCACTCCCTCAATAGTCCAAATTACCAAGTTATGTACCAGCTGGTGCCTCTGAACTTACATTCCGGTCACTCTTTCAGATAGTAAAGTCAAGTATGATTATACCTCTGAACTTTCTTCCTGGCAGAGATCCTCCCTCAGGATTCACTACCCGCACTCCCAGTGCACAAAAAGGGTAGTCGATCCACCAATTTCCGAAACGACCATGTCCTCATTACCTCTGAGTCGTCTTCACTTCCACCAAAAACAAACCGCCCCCTCGCATAGAACTTCCACGTTCTCCTACCTCTGAGTCGTTCTATGTACCCAATCTTCATTGAGCCCACTCCTGCCATGTCCTCACTACCTCTGAGTGGGAAGGCTCCGTCGAAGAAATCGTCATATTTGCCATGTCCACATTACCTCTGAGCAAGTATGTCGGTCCTCTTTTAACCTATTATCTGTACCCACAACCGGAGTACGACAAGGATAATAGGTCCACAAATGTCCCCTGTTGACCACAAATGTCCTCTGTTGACCACAAATGTCCTCTGTTGACCACAAATGTCCTCTGTTGACCACAAATAGCTTCCGTAAAGTCTCTCCTGCCATGTTCTCATTACCGCTGAGCAGGAAGATTTCACGATAAAACCTTCATGTTTGCCATGTCATCATAACCTCTGAGCAAATGTGATCGGTTCCCTTTCACCCCATTATCCGCATCCTGAACTAGGGTACGCCAAGGGTAATAGGTCCACAAATATTCATTCGCTAAGCTTCTTAGCATAAATCCACCATCTTACCATGCCCCGGGAGCCCAGCTGCTCTACGGCATTCCTTCCCCCAGTACCGAGAACATCCATGACCACTTTGTCCGTGGCTGTCCCGGACATCCTATCTAAACTGTTATCCGTACCTAAAACCAAGGTACGCCTAGGATAACAGGTCCACAAATAAATCCCCCAGCAAGTCCAAATTCCATAAACACCGCAAGTGCAAGAAAGAAAAGATGAGTTGAAACATGCTCATTTATTCAAAAATCAAAGGCTACATCAGCAGGGATCACACCCCCTTGCAAAAAATTAAAAAGAAAAAAAGAAAAAGAAAAAAGAGAGAAAGAGAGAAGAAGAAGAAGACAGAAAGCCAATCACTGCTCTGGAACACATAACGCCGTAAGACGGTCCTTTATCAAAGCAACCGACCGCTCAAGCTTCTGTCTGGCTCGGCGCTCCGCTTCCTGATTCAACACCGCCGCATCCTCCAGATGAGCATGGGCTCGCCAGTTGTCCTCAAACTTCTTGAAGGCCCGCTCCAGGTTGACAGAGGATCGGGAAATCCTCTCGGCCTCTCGAGCAATCAACTCTTGTTCTGCACGAGCAGCCTCCCGCTCTGACTCTAAGAAGGCCAACTCCTTCTGGAGTGCGAGAATCCGCTCCTTCGTATCAGCTACTCCACGAGAGGCAGATTCTTCCCGGGCTCTACAAGCCTGACTCCGACGACCCAGTCGGTCATAAGAGACGGAGAACTTGTCAAGGTCCTCCTGCACAGCCGGTCCGGCAGTTTCTCGAGCGAGCTTAATCCTGTCCCTAGCAGCGACCAGGAAGCTCCGCTCCCGTTCAGTCGCGGCGGGCAAGCCAGCCTGCCGCACTGCCAGCAGTTGGGTCACAAGCTGGATCAGCCTCTGTCAACTTAGGCTCCAGGAGCGCTGCTAACCCCAGCCCGCCAGGAAGACCCTTCAGAGTGTCAATTTGGCCCCGAGCTCCCCGTAGAGACAGAGAAAAAGGGACCCCCCGTTCCACGGCAGCGTTTACACCCCTCCCTAAGTGGCGATAGAAGCTGTCAACCACATCCTGCGTCACCTCGTCAGAGCCTCCGAGGAAACCGGTGTCAACGGGAGTGTGGCTGGTAGCACGGAAGAAGACGCGACGGAATCTGCCGCTCCTGCCACAAGAGAAACCAACTCCGCACGGAAGGACGCTTGAACATCGGTCAATTCCTCTTCAGCGGCCCGCAGAATTTGGATGCTCGGCAGGGTCGAGAAGTCAATCTCCGGAGCCGTATAAGCAGCCGAAGACGAGGCCGGGGCCAGCACCAACTCCATCCCCATCTGCCCAGAGCTGGCAGGATGTCCCTCAACATGCGATGACGAAGGGGAGGAAACGCTCCTTCCCCCTGATCACGGTAGACCAGGCCTTCCCCAAGAACATCAGCGGCAGGAGATAAAGGGTCAGGACCTGCACGGCCAAGGCAACCATGAATCGACTTGACCCGAAGGATATGCTGATAGAGCAAATAAGCCCCCTCGGTGGTCAATATGTGGCTCAGCTTACCAGTGGAGGAATATGGAGGCTGAGGTTCGCCTACAGCCATCACAACCTCTTCACCAACAGCCTCCGAGTCAGGAATAAAAGACTCATCCGCCCTTGCATCCTCGGGAGGGGATGCACCGAGGATGGCGTCATCTCGCTGAAGTTCAGAAATCTCGAAGACGGGCCCAAGGCAAACTTTCGTCACCCCGGGCTGGGGCCTCAGCAGCTTGGGAGTCCTTAGCCGCCGCTGAGAGAGCCCCCGCAGAGAGGACCGCGGCACACATGTCGCTAATCAAAGCGGCAAGGGCCGGATCAACTACTGAGGCAGCAGATGGTTCAGGAGAGCCTGGTTCGTCAGACGCCTACAAAGAAAAATGATCAAGTCATATCCCCGAAAGGAAATAAAGCTACAACAAAGATATAACTCCGACTTGGACTTACCTCCGGAACATCGTCTACACCCTCACCCTTCTCCGTAATAAGCAGCCTACGGGGACCGACAGCCGCTCTCTTTACAGAAAAAGTTACCTCTCCGCCGGTAGGCTCATGCCTGCCTCGCTTACGCGAAGGACCAGGCATGGCGGGCGATAGATCTACTCGTACCTCCTCCGACGCAGACGGTAGCGAGGCCCACTGCTTCGTCAAATACGGCCGACGGTTGTTCCGTCGCCATCTCAGCCGCCATAACGGGAGGCTGACCCGCCATTATCCCATCACCCGAAGAAAATGAGTCTTCGCCGTCCCGCTCATTATCTTCCTCAATTGTGTCGAAGGATTCGGAATCGGGCGAAGGAACCCTATTCGTCCTTTTCTTCTTTGCTCTCGACGTCATAGCCTTCTCCGCTAGGCGAGTGCCCACAATGAAGCTAGTCCTCAAGTCAAAATCGAGGGGAGGAGGATTCGCCGTGACATGATACAGGGCTGCCATATGCAGGATTTCATCCATCACATTTGCGGCAGGGACCAAGAAGCTAGTCCGAGTATGACAGGTGTCATAGTAGCTCCATGCTCTGATACCATCAAGAATGCTGCCTTCAAATCCCAGGTAGAACTGGGGCGCCCGAGGAATAGCTGACTATACCCAAATTGACGGGCAAACCTACTAGGCAAGTAGGGCTCCAAATACACAGTGTGCGATTCCGGTAAACTAGATGCGCCGGGCGAATGTTGCGCAGCCAGAAACGCATCTTTTCAGGCAAGAAATGAAGGAGGTCCGACCCCAGTCAACATGAACACTCCTCACCTCTTGATCAGTGAAACGAGGAACGGATACGAAGAAATTGTACCCATCCACCCTCGCCAGCATCCTCCGACACACCGGCATGGTACTACATTCCCAAGGCTGGTGGTGATACTTGAAAAGAAATGCGTCATCACCTGTAACGCCATCTCCCGTCCCGGGTCTCATCAAGGATTGATAATGCAGCAATAGCCATCCCAGCAAGTAATGGTAAGGCAATTCTACTACGTTCAAAATCTATTGCCACGTCACGAGCAATGACCTTGGACGAGAAGGCACGAAGACCATGTTGAATACTGCACACCATGGCAGGAAGGAGGGCCAGCCTGACCCCAAAGGCCAACTTCACGGCAGGAAAGAATGAAGTGGACGACTGATCCTCTCAATAGAGCCTGCCCCTCCTGAGACCACGCAATTGTGCAGCCACACCAATTAAAAATCCGACCAAGAGTGCCTTCTCTGACAACCGCCGAGTACCATAACGAAAGTAGCTAAAGGAGTCAATCTGGCTCCCGAACCTGTCACTTTGAGACTTCGACCTCCTGGCAGTCGACATCAAGACCTCCACTTCTTTAGGAGTTAAACGATCTCGGGAAGTAACCCGGCCAGCCGCTGCTAAATTTGAAAAGGTATGCAACCCAAGATTTCGTATGGGGAGAATCCCCCTCCGAGCTATCATTTTTCTGGATAGTCGTCCGATGACAGGTGCTATGATGGCATAATAATTCTTGATACACGGTGACGAAACCGGGGAATCGCTGATCCAAATCTTGGAGCTCCTCATTCGTCGGCGTATACACTTCGAAGGGTTCATCCCCCAGGGGAGCTTGGAGACAGCATACATCTCGTGAAGAGCGAGCCCTAATTCTCCAACAGGGGTAAAAAAGGTCCCGTTCGATGATTGTACATCTCCAAAAGGGCCATGAACAGTGGCTTATTAACGGGCAACCCGTGGCTGGTACCCCGTATAGCTTCATAAAGGTTGACTCCCCGCTAAAAACTCTTCATACTTTCGTAGGATCCATGAGGACAGATTAGCCCACGGAGGAATAGGGGTGTACCCAGCTCGGCAGGACCAACCTACCAATAGGATAGGACCCTTTGCGAGCAAGCTGACTCAGGAAGGTATCAGCCTGGAAGAATGAAAAGTTAGGACCAGGGGTGTTGATGAAGGTACCTGGAACTAACCCCATCACGGACCGACTGGCCGGATCTTTGACTGCGCGTACTGACCCAGTAGCTCTGTTATAACGGATATTACCAACAAACATCCCCGGTCTGGTTGGAGTGAGGGTGTTCGGCATCTGCCTATCCAGAACAATCATATTGAACCACTCAAAAGGGAAATGGCGCTTCATAATAGGGATGTGAATCGGCATCCCGTCCAGGTCAAAATCCCAACTCTCCGAAACATCCAACACTCGGGAGTTTTCTACAACCAACGCATCCCCAAATAGGAAGACCGGTTTCAGATACTTCCCGTCAGACTGCCCAGAGCTTATCATATCAATAAGGAACTGAAAGGATTGAACCCTGATAGCATTTAGTCGCTCCAAAGGTTCATCAACAAGTAGCTGTTCGGATACTTGACGAACTAAGTCATCCCGATGAACGCCCGAGGCAAACTGACGCGAGCCTACCATAAGTTCCCCAGCAGGATTCACGGGCAGAGTCACTGAAGAAAGGCAAAAGAAACAAGGTCAAAATGATAGCTGAAACGACAAAAACACATGATGCTTATGCGGCTCAGCATAGGTGCGGCTCGGTTTATACAGGTCAGTTCAAATGAGCCCATGCGGCTCAGTTTGAAAGAGTCCATGCGGTCCAGTACGAATAAACTCATACGGTTCCGTTCGAAGGGAACTCATGCGACTCAGTACGGAGGAACTTATGCGGTCCTAAAGGAGTATGTTCGGCTAGAGAACGTTTATGCGGCCCTGCAAGGATGAGCTTATGCAGGCCAGCGAGATGCGCTTATGCGGCCCTGTTAAAGAAGTAGTTACGCAACCACTTCCATACGGCTCAAACCTGGGTCATACCCATGCGGCCCAGGCATGAGTCGACACACAGTGTGCTTTGGAATATAGGCTCGCGCATAAAATATGCGGCTAGCCATGGCAGTTCATATTAAGGGACCCTTACCAGCGATAGGCGGGTGGACGTCGGGGTAAAAAGGGGTACGTCATCAACGGAGGAGCCGCCATGTTCGCCGTCGCAGTCGATGAAGACGCGGCTTTCTTGTCCTTCGCTGCCGCAGAAGATGAGGCGGCCTTCGATGCTGCAGCCTTCTTGGGAGCCATTGTCGGTTGCTAAAGGAAAAAGACGAAGAGCAAAGGCAGCAAATAGATTGAGCAGAGAAAGAGAGAAGGTAAGAAAAACCCCAAGAGGCTAAAGACTCCTATTTATAGGCAAAAGAGACTCACGAAACGAACAGACGTCTCGGAGTATGCCTCGGATTACGTGCCGCCCCCAAAAATAAAGGCAAAACACTTCTGTCAAGACAAAAGACTCTTGGGATCCTCCCCCAAAAGGCGGTGTTAAATCAAATCAAAGGCACTTAATGAAGATTTGCACACGTGTTCAGGACACGTGGCAACCAGTTTATGTGGCCAGATGAATTCATGCGGCTAAGGCACTTATGCGGCTAGGAAGCTCAGGCAGACAGAAAAATCCTATGCGGCATGAACGGGGCCATGCTTCTTGTTCAAAGTATTCCAATTTTTACAAATTGAAAACTTTGAAGGGGGTCCTGTAGAAGCATGGAAAATATTAGAATAATGATCCATGCGGCTCTGAGTAAGAAGCTTATGCGGCTCACCCAGGAGCGGCCCTATGCAGTTCAAAGAAGACTCTCAATCGCATGCGGCTGGGATCGTATGCAGTTCAGCAAGGCATATGCGGCTCGATGGACGCCATGTGTGATCTTTCCCTACAGCTGGTCGTTTGAGGAGTGGCCTCATTTATTGTTCCAGCACGATTCACTGTGGCGGCCCTGACATAAAGTTTCATAATGGCCTTGCCATAATGACTGACTCCTCGAGAAAAGAAGAAAATCTTTGACCAAATCCGACAGAAGTCCCAGATTGCCACGTGGCAATCAGTCATATGCGGCTCCCTGAGAACCCGTTCCATGCGGTTCGATACAACGCTAGCACATGCGGCTCCCTGGGAACACATTCCTGCGGCCCAATACAACGCCAGCTCATGCGGCTCACAAAGATTACACATATGCGGCTCGATGAAGCATCGTCCTATGCGGCTTACAAAGAGTATCTCTCTGCGGTTCGAGGATAGTTAATCCTATGCGGCTCTGACAGGACTCACAGTTAAGACACGTGGCATGGGATCAATAAGAGATTTAACCGAATCTCAACAAATATATTTGACATCATCATCATAATTACTGAGATCAGGGCATATCATTTATCATCAAGCTAATGGGACACGTGGCGAGCAATCAGACATTGGCATAATCAATCACGAGGATTTAAAACAGCTAGCATTAATTGCTCATGAGATACGATGCTATCCGCGTTAATGGCCGAGATTCACTATAATCAGGATCAAGGGTTCAGATAGAATGAAGGAGCGCCGACTATTCCAAACAGATAATCATTAGCAAACCCTAATGATCACCCCCCCACTCTTATAAATAGCCAGCATCATTCCCTTGAAAAAAAAAGGAGAGAGAGGAGAGGTCGGCAACAAAAGAATAAAAAAAAGAAGAGAGAGATCTACACAGAGAGAGCTCTCCCTTTCTTCTTGATAATCACAGAGAGAGAGAAGTCAGAAGAGCAATCCGAGGAGAGCAAGAAGAGCGTTTTTTCGTCAACGCCAAGCAGATCTTCCCCGAGCCAAGGCTACATACTGATCGTCCAAGGAGTAAGGCAGAGCGGCCGTCGCTTTCCCGAGCCTCTATCGTCACCCCCAGAATTAAAAATAAACAATCGTAATTAGTCTGCTGTACCTAGGTTTTCGTCCCTAGGCTTTCTTTGTACGAGCGAGTTTGTATTGTGAGTCTAAGTTCAGTTCTCCGATAATTGTTCTGTTCTTTTACAATCAATGGCAAATAATATCGTATGTCCGTCGATCAAATTAAGTTACTGACAACTATATTGATTCGACATCTTTTATCCTTAAGTAGTACCGCTCAACTTTATTTGTCATGTCGGATATAATCCACCTGCAGGGTTTATATGACAATCCTTATGAGCTCCTTAAGAGGACATCATCAACCCGATGTATCGGGACATGGATTCCATTTATAATCAACAGCCCATCATACATACAATGTTATTACCCAATTTATAGAGGTTGTTGATCCATAATGAATCTCACTCTTTTATGAGTCAAAGTAATACACATTGTATATACATGTCCGTTTTATATCCGGATTAAGAGTACAAGCATCCATAATAACAGAGGTGTTTGTTCTCTTATGTAGTCAGTACAAAGAGAACAACCTCAAGTGGTCCTGTTCAATACACACTAAGTGTACTAGTGTAAACCTATAGTCAAGATAGACTAATACCAGATTACACTACAACCTTTCCAATAGATTGTCCAAGTCCATCTAGGTTGTGAACTTTATATACTCCATAGGAAACTGATAATATGATCTACTGTGTGACACCACACCATTATCTACAATATAGAATATCAGACATTTGCATTAACACTTGCAACAAATACAATATGCAAACATTTGCCCATATGATTCTCATTCAAAATTTAAGGAAATAAGGTTACTACAAAAGTGATACTTTTAGTATATAACCCTAACAATCTCCTACTATACTCAAAGCATTGCTTTTCAGTATACTGTTAAAATCTCCCACTTATACTTAAAGCCATGCTGCTACACATCTGACTCCCATTCCCTCAATACGACTGTCAAAAGCCTTAGCTAGTAAGCTCTTTATAAAGGGATCAGCTAGGTTGTTTGCTGATGCTATCTTGATCATAGCAACTTTTCCTTTCTTTACGAAATCTCGTATCAGGTGGTACTTACGCTTAATGTGTTTGCCTGTCTTATGGGCTCGTGGTTCCTTCGAGTTTGCCACTGCACCACTATTGTCACAATAAAGTGTAATAGACTTAGGCAAACTAGGTACCACATCCAAGTCCAACAGAAAGTTTCTGAGCCAAACCGCTTCTTTGGCTGCCTCAGAGGCTGCCACATACTCGGCTTCTATGGTGGAATCAGCAATACATTTTTGCTTGATACTTCTCCACATAATGGCTCCACCTCCCAAAGTAAACATATAACCTGAGGTAGATTTCCTGGAATCCCTATCTGACTGAAAATATGAGTCTGTATACCCCAAGGGAACTAAACTATCTGCCTGGTAAACTAGCATATACTCTTTAGTCCTTTTCAGGTACTTCAAAATATGCTTTACGGCAGTCCAGTGCTCTTGTCCTGGGTTAGACTGATATCTGCTGACCATGCCTACGGCAAAGCAGATGTCTGGTCTCGTACATAGCATTGCATACATTAAGCTTCCTACTGCTGAAGCATAAGGAACTGCCTTCATGTTCTCTATCTCTTTAGGTGTCCTCGGACACTGCTCCTTTGATAGAGCAATTCCATGTCTAAAAGGTAAGAAACCTTTCTTAGAATTTTGCATACTAAAACGAGTTAGTACAGTATCGATATAGGAAGCTTGGGATAAGCCCAACATCCTTTTCTTGCGATCTCGTAGAACTTTGATCCCAAGGATGTGACCTACTTCTTCCAAGTCCTTCATATCAAACTGTTTGGATAACCATACCCTTACATCAGATAATACCTTCACATTGTTTCCAATGAGCAAGATGTCATCTACATAAAGTACTAGGAACACCACCATGTTTTCGTCACACTTTCTGTATACACATGATTCATCCTGACATTGATCAAATCTATAGGATTTTATCACCTGATCAAAACAGATGTTCCAAGATCTGGAAGCTTGCTTAAGTCCATAAATGGACTTTTTGAGCTTACAAACAAGATGCTCCTGGCCCTTTTCAATGAACCCGTCTGGTTGCTTCATATAGATGTCTTCCTCAAGACTTCCATTAAGGAAAGCTATATTGACATCCATTTGCCAAATCTCATAATCGAGATGAGCTGCAATAGATAAAAGAATCCGAATAGACTTAAGCATGACTACAGGAGAAAAGATTTTCTCATAATCGATACCCTCTCTTTGAGTAAAACCTTTTGCTACAAGCCGAGCTTTAAAGGTTTCAACCTTACCGTCTGATCCTCTTTTTCTCTTATAAACCCGCTTACATCCAATGGCTTTTACACCAACGGGTGGTTCTACAAGCTTCCAGACCTGATTAGAATCCATAGATTCTATTTCAGATATCATTGCTTTTTGCCAAGACTCTGCATCTTTATCTTGGAGTGCTTCATTGTAGGTACAGGGATCATAATCTTGTTCTTCAGGGACGAAGTCTGATGACTCTCCCAAGAACATATATCTATCAGGTTGTATCACAACCCTCCCACTACGACGAGGCACTATCGGTTGTGGTGTAACATTTATGACACGTTGTGCAGTTTGTGGTTCATCCTCTTGTACTGTTGGTACTGAAGTACTTGGTGTCTCACGTCTCAGTTCTTCTAGAACAACTCTACTTGTGGGTTTATGGTTCATCACGTAGTCTTCCTCTAAGAATCGAGCATTGGTGCTAACAATGACCTTCTGATCCTTAGGACTATAAAATAAACCTCCTTTCGTTCCTCTTGGATAGCCTACAAACAAGCGTACTTCTGTACGAGATTCCAACTTATCTGCTTTCCCATTCAGCACATGTGCTGGACTACCCCAAATACGAACATGTTTCAGACTAGGCTTACGCCCAATCCACAGCTCTGTGGGAGTAAGAGGTACTGACTTAGAAGGAACCAAGTTCAAAATATAAGCTGCAGTCTCTAAGGCATATCCCCAAAACAAATCTGGCAAATTCGAATAACTCATTATTGATCTAAACCATCTCCATAAGAGTTCTATTCCTTCTTTCGGCTACACCATTCTGTTGGGCGTTCCAGGTGCAGTCAATTGGGATACAATTCCAGCCTCTGATAAATAATCCCTAAACTCTCCAAAGAGGTACTCGCCACTACGATCTGATCGTAATGACTTGATATATTTTCCATGACGTTTCTCCGTTCCAGCCTTGTACTCTTTGAATTTCTTAAAGCACTCAGACTTATGGCGCATTAAATAAATGTATCCATACCTTGAATAATCGTCAATAAATGTGACAAAATATTCAAAGCCACCTCTAGCTTGGATAGTCATGGGTCCACACAAATTAGAATGAACCAATTCCAACACATCGTTGGCCCTATACCCCTTTGCCGTAAAAGGCCTTTTGGTCATTTTACCTTCCAAGCAGGATTCACAGACTGGTAGTGCCTCCACTTCCAATGAACTCAAAGGTCCATCTTCAACCAGTCTTTGAATCCTTCTTAGGTTAATATGCCCCAATCGTAAGTGCCAAAAATATGTTTGGTTCATACAAGAAGGTTCTTTTCTCTTATTTAAGTTAGATGACATATTATTCATTTCTATAAGTTGCATTGTGGGCAAAATAGGATTAATGACATACAAATTATCAACCAATGCACCAGAACAGATAAAATGTTTATTCTTTCTAATAACAATATTGTCATTAAAATAAACTGAATATCCATCTTTAACTAACATAGAAACAGAAACTAAATTCCTTCTAAGTGAAGGTGCATAAAGACAATCTCTCAATGTCAAAGACTTATTTCTACCAAAAGATAAAGTAACATCTCCTAATGCAACGACCGATACTTTTGTAGCATCACCCATGAACAAGCATATCTCTCCATCACCGAGCCGTCTGGTTTCCTGGAACCCCTGCAATGTATTGCAGACATGATTAGTGGCTCCTGTATCTACACACCAGGTGCCGGTAGATAACACCGCTAAACATGTTTCAACTACTAGTAAATGAGATATACCTTCTTTGTTCCCTTGTTTGAGAAGTGGACAATCAGTCTTCCAATGTCCTGACCCTTAGCACTTGAAACATTTGCCTTTCGGCTTTTTCATCGCGCCTTGAGGTCCCATGCCCTTCTTTGCTAAGTTTGCCTGTTTTTGAATGTTATTCTTCTTCTTACCGCCTTTTGGCTTAGAAGTAGAAGCCTTTTCAGAAACAAAATATGACCACTCTGCCTAAAGAGAGATTCAGCATCCTGTAGCTCTTTTGCAAGTTCTGCCAAACTATACAACTTTTTGTTCATGTTGTAATTAAGGCAGAAATTGTCAAAACTTTTAGGCAGAGTCCCGAAAATGATATCGACCTGGGTTTCTCCATCGATTTCAGCACCAAGAATCTCCATCTCATTCAGATGACCCATCATCTTGAGAACATGATCCCTTACTGGTGTCCCCTCAGCCATTTTTATATTCATCAAACATTTCATAGCAAACTGCCTAGCTGCTCTACTCTGATGTTCGAAGAGTTCCTTGAGGTTATTCATCATGTCATAAGCTGTGGTCATGGCCTGATGCTGATGTTGCAGTACATTTGACATAGATGCCAGAATGTAACACCGCGCCATCATCTGCCTTTTTCCACTTCTTATAAGCCTCTTTGACCTCTTCATCAGAGTTAGCATCAGGCTTAGGTGGCCATTCCTCAACAAGTACATATTTGTACTCCTCAGCAGTCAGAACAATGTCCAAATTATGTTTTCCGTCAATATAATTAGGTCCAGTAAGTTTTTTTTTAAGAATCACCATAAGTGGACTGAAAGAACCCATTTTTTGAAATTCTGAGAATCACATAAATAAAATTATTAGGGTAAAAAAACTTTTCGAATTAACTAAATATTGATTTCCTCAAAACAATAATAAGAAATTTACCAACACCTTGAACACCATGAATTTAGCATGCCACGATAGTGTGGACGTATACAAATTCAACTTTGTTCAAGTAGATTTTTCTTATTAATTTTACTATCATGTCAATATAACTTTATGATAAATAAAATTAATAAGCTGGTCTTGCTCTGGTCATACAAATAATAGCAGTGACTCCGATGGGGGGAATACCATTATTTGTATCTAAGTGTATACCATTACTTAATACTAAGTCCATTACCTTGTAATGAGTTCCTTCAGATGGAGAAGTCACACATACTAGGTAACTTTCTACAATTATCTCTAAGGAAGTTTGTACTGGTGATCCATAATTAACTCATCCAATATGGAGGAAAGTAGTAAAGCCAACACGCAAGTATAATTACATCACCTACAAACCAGTAATGGAGACCATAGGATTTATACTAAATAAAAATCCTCTCCTACTTAGTTATTTAACAATGAGGGTTTTTCTACTAATTGATATTATGTCCATGTTGTCCATTATTAATGTAGGCTTGGTTTTTCAAAAAAAACAACAACACAATAATAAACATGCATAATTAGAAAAAGCAAAATGACAAAATAAGAGAAAATATCCAACTATTATGGTCATCTTTGCTGCTCCGTCCTCAACTATCCGAATCCAAAATCTGGCGCGCCGAATCCAAAATCCATTATTAATGTAGGCTTGGTTTTTTTTTTAGGTTTTGGCTGTCGATTCCTTCATCGAAAATCATCTGTCTGCCTCTGGATTGCTCAAAACCAGCATCTCGTCCGACGTCAGAAACAGCCACCACCGCCATCACGATTGATAAAAAAATTAAAATTACATCAATCCTATGCCTCCCGAAGGAGTTCACACATAATCTAGATTGAAAATTAAATTAATAAGCACGATCAACCCTCGTAATTT
Source organism: Iris pallida (assembly GCA_029216955.1). Taxonomy (NCBI): domain Eukaryota; kingdom Viridiplantae; phylum Streptophyta; class Magnoliopsida; order Asparagales; family Iridaceae; genus Iris; species Iris pallida. Next base: position 17,239 of record JANAVB010027755.1, read on the forward strand.
TTATTACATCCACAGCAACAACAACATCCACGACATGTCCGTGGTTTAAACAACAATCAAAAAACATGCATTGGACCATAATAGTTGGATCTAAGATGCTTGCAAAACCGAGTTAGAACAGATCTACATCTACCGACTATTACATAGCGCAAGTTTTATTGGACAACATGGACGTATCAATCAATACGTAGATCTAAAGTGGCTCTGATACCAATTGATAGAACTGGGGATTCCCAGGACCCTTCCTTTGGTGTGCGTATTGATCGATAGAAAGTTAAACAGATCTAATACGTGTTCTAACCCTTCATAGGTGGAAACTAGGGTTCACGAATTATACCTGCGGCGGAAAGGAGACAAGTAATTCCTGGCAATCTCGAGCGGACGACTCCAAGATCTTTTGTACGTATTCCTTCCTCGAGTTGGACGTCGTGTGGGCGACGTTCTCCCAACTTTTTCTTCTCCTTGGCAGCACTCTCTTTCTCTCCTTACGTGAATCACGAATTTAGAGAAAATTTTAGATTTCTGATCAGTAATCTGGCGGCCAGAGAATAGAGGATATATATAGGCTACGGCAGGGACCATGAGGAGAAATTAGGGTTAGGCCTCATAACGGATCTGGATATCCCATTTTCTGCCCGAACACACAATCCAGGCCCATTAACAATAGCTCGGTCCACTAATGAGCTATTGTTGCACTACCTCCCTAATCCCAAATTATGTTTATGGGCTCCTTTTATTATATACTCGTTTGGCTCCCCATGTTAAGATATCGTATGTCCGTCGATCAAATTAAGTTACTGACAACTATATTGATTCGACATCTTTTATCCTTAAGTAGTACCGCTCAACTTTATTTGTCATGTCGGATATAATCCACCTACAGGGTTTACATGACAATCCTTATGAGCTCCTTAAGAGGACATCATCAACCCGATGTATCGGGACATGGATTCTATTTATAATCAACAGCCCATCATACATACAATGTTATTATCCAATTTATAGAGGTTGTTGATCCATAATGAATCTCACTCTTTTATGAGTCAAAGTAATGCACATTGCATATACATGTCCGTTATTATATCCGAATTAAGAGTACAAGCATCCATAATAACAGAGGTGTTTGTTCTCTTATGTAGTCCGTACAAAGAGAACAACCTCAAGTGGTCCTGTTCAATACACACAAAGTGTACTAGTGTAAACCTATAGTCAAGATAGACTAATACCAGATTACACTACAACCTTTCCAATAGATTGTCCAAGTCCATCTAGGTTGTGAACTATTTATATACTCCATAGGAAACTGATAATATGATCTACTGTGTGACACCACACACCATATTATATACAATATAGAATATCATACATTTGCATTAACACTTGCAACAAATATAATATGCAAACATTTGCCTATGATTCTCATTCAAAATTTAAGGAAATAAGGTTACTACAAAAGTGATGCTTTTAGTATATAACCCTAACATTCCGCTGGTAAGATAAGCCAAATATTGACTAGCGAGGGGGCTTATTCGCTCTATCAACATATCCTCCGGGTCAAATCGATTCATGGTTGTCTTGGCCCTACAGGTCCTGACCCTTTGCCTCCCACCGCGGATGTTCTTAGGGAAGGCTCGACCTGCCGTGATCTGGAGGAAAGGAGGGTTCTTCTCCTTTATCGACTCATGCCGAGGGGTCTCCTGCCAGCTCCGGGCAGATGGGAATGAAGCTGACGACGGTCTCCGCCTCATCCTCTGCTGTTTATACGGCTTCGAAGACTGACTTCTCGACCCTGCCGAGCATCCAAGTTTTGCGGGCTGCTGAAGAGGAGTTGGCTGCTGTTCAGGCGTCCTTCCGTACGGAGTTTGCTTCCTTCGTGGCAGGGGTGGCCGATTCTGTTGTATCCTCTTCAGTGTTGCCCGCTACACTCCGTTGACGCCAGCTTCTTCGGAGGCTCTGGAAGAGGTATCGCAGAATGTGGTAGACAGCTTCTATCGCCACTTAAAGAGGGGCATAGATGCTGCCATAGAATGGGGGATCCCTTTTACTCTGTCCCTGTGGTACGCCCGGGGTCAGATTGAAACTTTAAAGGCTCTTCCTGGCGGAGCGGGATTGGCTGCGCTCCTGGTGCCCAAGTTGGCAGAGGCTGATCAGCTTGTGACCCAATTGCTAGCGATACGGTAGGCGGGCTTGCCTGCTGCGATTGAACGGGAGCGGGGCATCCTCATTGCTGCTCGGGATAGGATCAAGCTCGCTCGAGATACTGCCGGGCCAGTTGTGCAGGAAGATCTTGATAAGTTCTCCGCTTCGTATGACAGGCTGGGTCGTCGAAGTCAGGCTTGTTGGGCTCGGGAAGAGTCTGCTTCTCGTGGAATTGCTGACATGAAGGAATGAATTCTCGCACTCCATAGGGAGTTGACCTTCTTAGAGTCAGAGCTGGAGGCTGCTCGTACGAAACATGAGTCAATTGCGGGAGGCCGAGAGGGTTTCCCGATCTTCTGTCATCCTGGAGAGGGCCTTTAAGAGATTCGAGGATAACTGGCAAGCCATGCTCCAACTGGAGGATGAGGCGGTGCTGAATCGAGAGGCGG